>LPNX011014610.1:179866-233314 GCA_001517045.1 Pseudotsuga menziesii
TCTACTGGTTTGTTTGTGCACCGGTACTCAACCAGACTTCGGTCTCTTTAGCCCTGCAGGCTCCTCTATCTTAAGCCCTTTAGAAATGCTGATTTCAAAATTGACATGGATGATTTCACTATATATGGTCAAACATTTGAGGAAGATATATCTAACAGCTGAGGATCTGGAAAGCTCCTTCGCCATCTAGTAAATATGAACTGTTACAACAGAAGACTTATTTTCAAGAGGCAACTTTTATCCCCAACTCATTCCTTGAATCACAGGAATGGTTGGGATCTAGGAGAGGTAAGTTTGGATCAAAAGATCTAGTAATAAATATGCCACTTTGATATTAATTAATCTTGCAACTAAAAAGGCATCACAAAGACAAGAATCACATGGGGATAAACAAAGTAAATTTGGAACAATCCTTTGATGATGCACCAACTAACACCCCTAGTGTAGGAATTCTAATCCACTATGATACAACCACCCCCACCCATCCAATGTCTGAAGTCACAGATGAAAGGCACCTTTGGCCTGTGTTTTCTAATCCCTTACAGTGCACCCTTTCCTGTCTGAAACCACAACATTGCAATATGAATGGTTTTAAAACTCCCTATGCTACACTTATCGGTATCGATGGAAAACAAATTTTTCATGATGGAATTCATAGTTTGAGAACACCACTCCCCTATGTTGCACTCACATTTCACACATAATCTGCACACATTTCCCTATCTGTAACCTGCAAAATTGCAGTATGAATGGTTTCAGAATCCCTTATTGATGGCAAGAAAATTTTCCATGATGGAATTCATAGTTTGAGAACAGAACTCCTCTATGTTGCACTTACATCTCATACATGGTATACAAGATTTTCTTTCAATGGCATCTGTTGTTTGAGCATTTTTCTTCTTTTTGTTGTACTCGTGATTCTACAATATTTGTTGCACCAATATTTCCAACAGTAATGAATGTATAATTGATCTGCAAATTCTGTTCCTCACCTCTCTGCCTACTTTGTTGATTTTGTGTTCAAATGGAAACTATAGATTCTTTCTATTGTAACTACTTTTCCATAGCCTATAAATTTTGCACATCATAGCTATAGATTAAAACTTCCAACTTCCCTCTCAATCATATTGGCATTCACGGTCCAGTATCGTGTGATGCTATTGAGTAGTAATTCACAACTCCTGATAATTTAATTATAGTCCCTTTATGACAAAAGGAATGTTTGTTCCTTGGATTGCTTGATTAAAGGTTATGAATGGGTACCAGAGATGTGGTCTCATGAACTTATAGATCGATTATAGGTTATGAATGGGTATCATAGATGTGGTCTCATGAACCTATAGATCTAACAAGATTGAAGCATGGGAATGTCTAATTGGCTAGTTTTTCAGCTGATATAATGAGCATTTCTACTTTTTTTATATTGGTTTTCTAATTCCATGTTGTTGATATCAAGTATCCCAGGATGTGCAAAGTTTGCTCTTTGTAGAGAACTTGTCAATGCTCCTTGTGGCCTTGAAAATGACCGGCCCATGCATAGTCTTATGGGTGACCTTATTAAGGTATGATTCACATATTGAAGTGAAGAAATTTGTGTGATAAAGGTATGCAGAGATTCTAACACTTTCACGAAACAATCTCACTCTCCTTTGTATAAAGTGGTATAGAGTTTTTATTATTTAGGGTTCTGAATACTATGTGATACATTGGTGGCCATTCCCAGATGCATATAGTACTTTAAAAAAATACATACTTATCAATATTTCCTCAGCAATATATAGATAACATAAGATAATTTGATTGATGTCCAACTCATGACCACTAGGGTAGGTCAATGGGACTGTGTAATGTAGAGTACAATGATGTCTTTACAAAGCCAAAGTACCAAATGGTCACTTATTAAAAGGAAAAAGGAAGTAAAGTAGAATGAAGTAGAACCGAGCATGAAGTCTATGCTGAAGCATAAAAGACATGAAAAACACTCGACCCCAAGCACGAGAAGTCTCACAGGGATGGAGATGTACAAGTGTAAAAGATCTAGGAGAAAGGATAAAGGTAAAGTGGTGGGTCTGTATGGGAATAGACCCATATCTCCTAATATTCGAGGCCAGATGAAGGAAACAATAAATAATATGCTTTTGAGAGGAAGAACTGGTGGGGATTGGACCGTCCACTGCACTGCTGTGTAGAGGAGAAAGGCTATCGCTGAAGCCTAGAGACATGCATATGCATATGAAACAATCTAGCTCTGCTTTGTATAATGTGATATAGAGGTTTTATTATGTAGGTGTCTGAATACTGTGCTATACATTAGGGCCATTCCATGCTTCATGTAGTACTTCAGAGAAAAACATACCAATCCATATTTCCTCAGCTATATATAGAGAGAGATGAGAGCTAGAGACATGCATATGCATTACACTAGTGTTGGCAATATCTTCCATAATATTCCAGAACAATCTCCACAATCTACACAGAATATATCCTCATGAAATGTTGTAGTATTGTCAATGTTTAACACACAATTTAGACTTTATATATTCTCATGGTTGTATACATAATAGGCACATAATAGGTATGTAATCTCTTGAATATTGGCTAATATGTATTTGGCAATAGAGGGTTGATTAAGTGCCAAGGGTTAGTTCAATCTGTTGGATCATCCGCCAAAGGCATGTTTCAGAAACATCAATCAAGAAACATTGATGCATGACTATTAGATTGACATGTGAACTTTATGGATGAAGTTACAGAGATCCTATCATTAATCTATCACTTACGATATTTTTTTCAAAAAATTAATCTTCTTAATGCCAACATTAGCAGATCGTCGGTTTACAAATCATTTGATTCATAGTTATGCCTCTTAGGGGTAAAGAAAAGGAATTCTAGTTTGGAAATTCCATCATAGTGTAAGTGCACCTAATTCTACACATCACAAGGACTTGATTATGTGTCCAAATATCACATGTTAGGTATAGTTTCTATTATTGATGGTGAAGGTCATTGTGTTAGATAGGTATATGGGTATGCTCATTTATCCATTTAATGCAAAATTGAATGAACAACAACCTTTTGTGTCATGTTGATCTCATTTAAAACTGGCAAATTAGCCAGTTGGAAGTTGATAGCTCTTGAACTTGCATCTCCTCACCCGCCCTTGTCTGTTGCACCATTGGTCTTAGTGCAGATCTTGTACAGGTTCTACTAAAGAACCAAACTAATTGTATGTTATCCATGCACCTATGCAGAAGTGTTGACACCTACATATCTGACACAACAAAGTTTAGAACCATAGCTCCTACAACTGCCTTCAACGTCTCAATTTCCACTTCATCCTTTCCACTAGAAGAAGGTGATGAAGAAGTTTGTTATGTCATGTCTGATTCCATAAGTTTATTGGTTTGTCAAGATTCAGGTCCCCACATGTCCACTAGACCATTAAGGGATGAGATAACAAGTGGAGTCCCCACTTTCCCTAAATCTAGTCAGTGCAATTGTGTTTCACTGACACCTTCTAGTTGTGACTCATGAGTCTACATGTTCTATTGTTGATGATGTGATTCATGTTATTTGACTAATGTTGTTGTTCCTCTATTTTTACAATATTTTATAAATTAGTGAAAGATTCGCCAAGATTTTACACTGTTATAAATTAGTGAAATAATCGCGAAGATTTTACAACATTATATAATAAAAATAAATATTCGCCAATTTTTTTATATATACATATCATATTATTGATAAAATATCCTTCAAATTTTTCGATATATCGGAGAGATTCACCAATTTTTTATACATATAAATCTAGGGGGGTTTCTTAAAATCATCCCTGCAAGTTGTGTGCCAATTTGGACAAGCGCACTTTTGGCATGACCCAAGTTCAGTATCTGGGATACATTATTGATGAGTGTGGGGTACATGTGGATCCAACCAAGATTCAAGTCATTCAGGATTGAGCAGCCCCAACTACTCTAACAAATGTTCATAGCTTTCTGGGCCTTGGTAATTCCTATCACAGGTTCGTGTTGGGATTCTCTCATATCACTTAGCCCTTGAGTCAAGTCACTAAGGGAGGAGCAAAAGCAAAATTCTTTTGGTTAGAAACTCAACAAAAGGCGTTTGCAGAATTGAAACATCGCTTCTATTGTTCCCTAGTGCTCACATTACCAGACTTGCAACAACCATTTGAGATCGAGATAGATGCCTATGAGTATGCTATTGGGGTAGTTCTTACTCAATAAGGGCATCCATTTGCTTATCATAGTTGGACACTATCCAACACAGTCCGCAAGTATCCCATTTATGACAAAGAGATGTATTCCATTGTATAGGATTGCCGACAATGGAAGCATTACATTTTGGGGAAGGAAACAATCATCCACATAGACCATCGACCCTTGCAATTCATATAGACACAAAGGAAGTTACAGAACAATCACCATCAGAAGTGGTCCACATATCTACAACAGTTTCATTTGAACATCAAGTACAAGAAGGGAAGCACGAATAATGTTGCAGACTGCCTTAGTTAACCACCGATCATGGCGACAACCAATGTGCTCAACTCTTATGGGCACGAGACTTCTGATTGGTCACTTCTCTACAAAAGTGATCCAAAATTCAGCCACACATACTAGACACTCTTGGAGGGAAACCAAGTTCCAAAATTTCACCTCCAGGATGTACTACTATGTCAAATGGGACACCTATGTGTTCCTTCAAGCGAGTGTGCCAAGATGATTTGGGAAGTGCACTATAGTCGAGTCATTGGGAATTTCAGGGTCGAGAAAATAGTGGCAGTACTACAGAGGTATTTCTATTGGTCAAACCTTGGACATGACATCGGGAAGTACATCCGATCCTGCACTACCTGCGCCATTGCCAAGCCATCCATCATGAAGCAAGGCCTCTATACTCCGTTGCTTACCCCTAGTCGACCTTGGGAATCCATCTCCATGGATTACATATCGAGCCTTCATTCTACTAAGCACAGAAATGACTGTGTGTTTGTGGTTGTTGACGGATTCTCAAAGATGGCCATAATGGCGACCTGGAAGAAGAATATCACAGCAGAAGCCACTGCTAAACTCTTATTTGAATGAGTGTGGGTACACTTTGGGATCTCACAGTCTATAATCTCAGATCGAGACAGCTTATTCCTTAGTACATTTTGGTCTATCCTATGGTCAATGCTAGACACCAAGCTTACTAAGTTCACAGCTTTCCATCCCTAGACTGATGGCCAGACAAGGTTGTCAACAGGATGATCATACACATTTTGCACATGTACAACTCAAAGCATCCATGCACATGGGATGAGGGCCTCCCCTACGTACAACACAGCTATAATCGGGCTCTCCACAACTCAACCAACCATAGCCCCTTTTAGGTGGGCTTGGGATTCCAGCCACTATGTCCCATTGGCATAGCCATGCCATTTACAGCTACTCAGGTTGATTCAGTTCATATCTAGTCTGAAGTTTCCAAGGCGAGCAACTTCATTGAGCACATTCAACACATTCACCAACAGCTTCATGACATATTGGACAGATCCAATGCTAAGTACAAGTAGCGACATGATCAGCATCAGGTGCAACACAACTTCCATGTTGGTGACAAAGTGTGGCTACATTTGTAGAATGAGCACCTCACTGGACCCCACCGCAAGATTTGCCCGCTCTGATATGGGCCATACACCATCACCAAGCTATTAGGAACAATTCCTTCGAGCTTATTATTCCACCATTCCTCGGTTTGCACCCAGTGTTCAATGTGGACCGCCTTCGGCCCTACTTTCCACCTCTACTAGACACATTAGACGTGGCAGAACAACTCACACCAACAGAGTTAAACCCAGACTGCATGGAAGAAGCCACAACTGATCAGACTATGGACACACAGATCAAGAACACCCACCAGCAGAAGATCCAGCTATATCAAGTTGTCAAAGCAGGCGAACTTCTTCACCAGGGAAAGTGGCTCACCAGGGACCAAGTTTAGCAGAAGTTTCCTCATCTCATGGAGGAACTCAATGCAATGGGGACCATTTCTTCCTAAGGGGGGAGGAATGATCTAGGAGGATATTGGTGGAAACCCACCTATTCCACTTGGACCCTCACCATTGTTTCTTTCAATTTTCCAGTTTCCTTAATTGTAGCACAATTTACTATTTTTGGTAGTTTTCGGGTCCTAAACTTCTGGATTCGTTTTGAGTCCCTAAACAAAGATTTCTAACGATGTGTCATGCACATCAAACAGAGGTAGTATGATAAAGTTACGACCCCAAAAAATTGATGTACCAAGTTACCCAAATAGGCCCACATTCTGGTGTTTCACCTCCTAGGGTTAGGTTTTTGGATGTGTAGGGTTTCCATTGTTTCTAAATAATATATAGACCTTTGAGCCTCATTGTAACATAGATTTCAAAGGCATGTAGCCACCACATCTCTTCTCAGAGATAAGTTATTAGCACTCTAGCTAGTTTATTTCCATTCTATATGTAAACAAGTTTCAGTTATTGATTAATGAAATGAAGTCTTATTTCCATTGCATATTTGTTTCTATGGTTATTTGTGTATTCTGTTGTGTTCCTGCATAAATCCGGATCATAATACAACAAATAACATTGCAGAAGGATATATATCTATGTATAACACATTGTAGTGTGGTAGTTGGATTAGCTTGAATATTTTTTTCATATCAAGTAAATTATTTGTTAAACATATTGTGATTGGAAGTTTTAAACTCTTACGCTCTTCAATAAGATAAGGAGCACATTCCAAGTTTTTTTAAATGTTCAATCTTATATTTCTCCTTGTAACTCATATGGATAGGGTAATATTTTTCTATAACAGTTGAAGGTGGCTAAAATAAAACCATTTCTACAAGTCATATTTTCTATTGAATGTAAAAAATGCATATGATTATGAGTTATCTTTACAAGCTTCTTATCTTTGTTCATTTCAAATCTGCATAATTTTCCCATGTGTTTCCTCACAAAGGTTTCTTTTGAAGACCGAGTTATTTTTTCTTTGACACATACTATAAATGTAGGTGGTCACAAACCAAATATCATATAGGTATATTGTGCAATGCATCAAGTCAATTTCACAAAAAAAAATTAAAATTTCTTACTAATAGGAATGTTAAATTGTGGTTTGTGCCATATATATTGCAGAGTTTTAAAGGGAAGTGTTCTCTATGGGAGCATGCTTCAAGAAGCACTTTTCCCATTCAAATTTTTTTTATACAAATTTTTTTAATGAATGTAATGGATGTAAAAAACGCATTTGGTTATGAGTTAACTTTACATGCTTCTTATCCTTATCAATTTCAAATATTATAAATTTTTCCACGTGGCTTTGAAATTCAACTTACATATTTGAGAAACCTATGGGAAAAGGTATTGCATGTAATGGTGAAATCTTTAATTTGAATATTAAGTCTAAAAATATTATATTTATGGGAACGTTAAGTCTAACAATATGGTGAGGGAGGAGGATTTATCAACTAGAACATCCTTTTACATTGACTTAGATGATATCAACAATAAATTGGTGTATTGGATGCATTTCAAATTAATGTAAGTATGGGAGAGCTCTGAAGTATCAAAAGATCCTCTAAAATCTATGGTGATGGATGGAGTAGAGATATTGGATCCTACATGTAGCATTGTGGTGGAGAATACTAGGTAGACCAAGGATCATACCATTATCACTAGTGTACAAACTTATATCTATCAACATCAAATGTGTTAGATTTGAGTCGGACTATAGGTAAGGTTGATACATTATTTTCACCTCCATTTTTTCATGATATCTCAATCTAGGTTTAATGTATATACTCAATGTGGATATTCATATATTTACTTGGGTTGCACCCTCAATAGATTTCACACCACTATAATACAAAGTTGTCACATCATACTGTGGTGTAATATTTTGGGAAAATAGTCAAGCATCCATGATGCAAGCACATACATCATATTTCATGTCTCTTTTGCATCATAGTGTCACATTTTTTAATTACATTTTTTGTGCCATTTTATGGGAATGACATTAATGATGAAAAAATCAAGGAAAATACTTTTTGAGTCAATTGAACATCACATTATGTCACCTAAAATTATAAAAAAATCTTATGAAAAATCCTAGCCATGGATTTCATAAAATAAATTTAGACTTTTCATTTTTAAAATTATATTATAAACAATTACTTTTATGTAAGTTTTTGAGTTTAGAAGCTTTTATTGGTTGTAGCTTGGGTGCTTGAGAGTTTAGTACTCCCTCCACCTAGTCTTAATTCATGTTAGTAACAGGTTTGTTCTTCTTGAATCTCTCTGTTGTAATAAATCAATATAGATTCATCTTCTATGAAGCACCTAGATGGATCCAATTTCTTGAGTTGTAAATTTTTTTTAACTTAAAAATTTTACAAAAATTTACTTCTCAAGAAATTTGATGTGTTTCTTGCTTTATATATTATGATTTAAGTTTTTAAGTTTTAATTTTAATTTGTTATTTTATATGATGACATGAATTTTTTTAATTACTTTTTATCTCCCCCATATATATAACCTTATATATGTAATTTGCCCATACCTTAATTTTGTGTTCGAATAACAAGTATTTGACATTGTTTTCTTCTGTAAAGTAGCCCTTAACAAATGATAAACCACCTTAAAAAAAAATCTAAAATCTATGGATAATATAAATAGTTTATTTCAAATATTACATTGAATCTCAACTCATCTCATTTTATAATGGTTAACATAAATCTATTATTTAATCATTTTTTTATATACTTTCTTTTATAATTAAATTCTTATTTTGCAAACCTAAGATGTCTTAAGGATTTCTCTTTCTCCCATAAATAAAATGGACAAAATGCAATTAATTATTTATTAAAAAAAATCGATAAAATAAAAAATAAAAATAAATCTCTCTCTTGCTTTGGAAAACCACAATTAAATCTTTCACATGCAATCTAAAAAGGGTATTTCTACCTTTATAACCTCAACACAAAACATTTTGAAGCTAGTTTGTGGTTTTTCAACCATAAATTATTTTCTTGATTGGCCAATTATTACATCTATTCGAACACAAAAATATATATATATTTATTTATTTATTTATTTATTTATTTATTTTTTAATATAACATTTCCAAATTTTAAATCCAAATACTATAATATAAATTACAGCACCCACCTTCCAAATCTCCCATCTCGAGTACAGCACCCACCTTCCAAATCTTGGCATTTGCTGGTTGAATTAGAGAGAGATCGATGGAGTTGCAGAGCCAAAAGCCCCATGTAGCAATCTTCCCCGGGCCTGGCTTGAGCCATGTCACCCCACAGCTCGAGTTTGCAAAGCGGCTAAGTCTCTACCATGGCTTTTCCTTCACCTTCATCACTTCCAAATGGATGGCGGCCACTATTCCCCAAAGCTTGCCGCCTTCGTCTGCGGGGGTCAAGAATATCCGCTTCATAGAGCTCCCCGATGTTGAGATAGAAGGCGATCATGCCCAGATGAATTCTCGAACTCGCACTTCCATACAGATGGAGAAGTCTAAAATATTAGTGGAAGATGCTCTCAGATCCTTTTCGATCCCTGTTTGCGCTTTCATCACCGATTTTTTATCCACCGGAATGTTGGATGTCGCCAGCAAACTAGAAATACCTTCCTACATATTCTTCAGTTGCTCGGCTTCTGCCCTCTGCCTCATGCTCTACGTTCCAGCACTTGTCCAAAAGATTCACATCTCCTTTAAAGACGTTCATTTCCCCATCGATGTGCCGGGTCTTCCGCCCATTCGTGGAACAGATTTTCCCAGCCCTATTCAAGACAGAGATTCTGACCTAATTTCATTCAACTGGTTTCTTCAACATTCCTCTCGGCTTCACGAAGCACATGGAATTCTGATAAATACTTGCCGGGATATGGAGCCGGAACAAGTAAAAGCTTTGATGGAAGGAAAGGTTCTGACCGCTGACGAAATGCCCTCCATTTATACCGTAGGGCCGCTTATATCTTCTTCGTCTCTATTGGCATCTGATGAAGTGACCGTGGAGTGCCTGCCTGAAATGGCTAGATCACCAGCCCGCCTCGTCCGTTCTCTTCGTTGCCTTCGGGAGCAGAGGCACTCTGTCGGGCGATCAGGTTCGGGAACTTGCTTTGGGACTTGAAGCCAGCGGGCAGCGCTTCCTTTGGGCATTGCGGAAGGAGGCGCCTCCGCCAAGTGACTCCGCCGAAACAGAAATGAGGTGGGATCCTCTGCCCGAGGGATTCGAGAGTCGAACCCAGGACCGAGGACTTGTGGTTCCTTCATGGGCGCCTCAGATTCGTGTCCTCTCTCATCCATCCACCGGCGGTTTCCTTTCTCATTGCGGTTGGAATTCAACGATAGAAAGCATCTCACATGGAGTGCCGATGATCGCTTGGCCCCTTTTTGCCGAGCAGAGAATGAATGCCTTTTATCTGGTGAACGAGATGAAGGTGGCCATTGAAGCAAAGAAGGGGCCAGATGGATTGGTGAGCAGAGAGGAAGTGGAAAGAAGGGTCACGGAATTAATGGAAGGAGATGGAGGCGCACTGGATATGAAGAAGAGGATGAGAAAATTGATGGAGACGGCCAAGAATGCAATGGCGGAGGGAGGGAGTTCCTACAACGACCTGGCCACTGTGGCTGCTGTTTGGAAGGAAATGGATGCCACCCACACAGCACCGTCCACTATTTGACAGAGGTTTCGCTGTGATGAGTTCAAAGCTTTAGGTGTTTTTACATACCCGTCTGTGTGTAGTTAAAAGAGGTTTCAGGATTTACTATAACGATTATCAGTGTGGAGGTTCTGATTTTAACGTGGATAAAAGATCAATGCCAGGGAGGTTTAGGTTTGGTATTTACGCTGCATAATTAAATTTACTGTCACTCGATTCGATTTTATTTTTATTCAGTATAATGCTTTGTATAGTAGAAGTCTCTCTAAAGGAGCACACAAGTTTGTAAATGTACACAGATTTGGTATATTGATGAAGAATAAAGAAAAAAATAAAATAAAATGTCTAATTTTTTATATTTATGAAATACAAAAGAGTTATATATATAAATATATGAAATATAATAATGAAAAAAACAATTTTGGTAAAATATAAAAAAAAGTCTAATTAACAAAAAGTATAAGCATAAACCATTCATATATTAGAGTAGTACATGTTAGTAAATTTTTTGTTGTATGTATATTTTTCAATAATCTAATGATATGCTTTAGGTCACTGTCATTTAGCATGATAACTTTTTGTGCTTTATGTAACCAATCAATTTTAATTAGCATGATGGCTTTCTTGTACTTTATGTAGCCAATCAATTTCAATTTCAATGGCTCCATACACTTCTAGCAAAATGATTATTGCTATTGCTTCAAATATGGGATGGAAATTTTAACATTGTAAATATGTAAAATATATCATTTTTATTATTATCAAGATGTACACACAATATTGTAACATTTTTTTATTTTTTTAACATATATATCATATATTTTTGTTTTAACTCCATGTTCTGATCATAGAGTTATATGAGTTATATTTGAGGGTTCCTGCATAGAAATTATAGGGTGTTGTTAAAGATTCTGCAAAATAATGCTTTCTCAATTCAAAAGTATTCAACTAATTGATGCAGATGGAAAAAGCCTTAACAGCACCACTTTGTTGTTTGAAAAGCTTCCTAGAAAGAATAATTGTGGTTTTTCAAGTTGCATATTTGATTCCTCTCCTCCATCCTCTCCAAGTATTCTTTTTCGTGGATGATTTTTCTCTCGAATCTGCTCTCTCCATTCCATAGAATCTGTGGGATTTTTTGTTTTGTGGGAATATTCATTTCAGTCTCCTTTCCCTCCTAGCTTCTAGATTTGGGTTGATGTAATTGTGAAAAAAAGATATTATCGAATGCAGAATCTTCTCCCCCAAAGAAATCAATCATAGAAAGTTCAACTTTTCAAAAATCAGATACTGTCATGGATTGTTGATTAAAGGGTTTTATAATGGTGAATTACGATTGATGTCCATACATTTGCAAATATATTGGTGATGATTTATTGGGAACTTATTGCAAGAATGGTAGATGACATAGACATATTTTATCCTTCTATAGAAGTGTTTAAAGCCATTTTTTTTTGTTGTAAACCACAAAAATTTCGGCAACATTTCTGTAATGCATGTATTGTTTTCTAAATTCTAACACTCAAGCTCACTAATTACTACATAATTAGTAAAATCATATTTCTTCACATAAGGCTTCCCAACATCTTACGCAGGTATTCCAAGAGATGTTACGCAGGTAGCCCAAGAATACTTGAGTAGTGTCATTTTTGTGTAAATAAACATAGCTTGAGAATGGTTTCCTTGAATAATATAAAACTAAACATTTCTCATAAATTATGTTGTAATTTTAAGCATAAATATAACTCAGTCATGAAATACTCGATGGATGCTAAAAGGTTTTGATCAACTTCAAAAGTGGCATAGCATAAGATCTTGCTCATGAAATTTGTATTGTTTGAAAAGTGATTGTCAATTGACAAATTTATTAGATGACTGTATCTCACGGGGGCTTCACTTGTTCACCAATATCCTATCACGTTAGTTCATATTGTGGGTTTTAAAATTATCAAAAATCGAACCAATATATTGCAGGTATTGGGGGGATGAGGGGTTTAAGGTGGGGGTGGGTAGGGTGGTTTATAAGGATTGAGGTATAAAAAGGGGTGGGGAGGGTGGTTTTAAGTATTGGGAGGGGGTTTCAACAAAAAGAATCTGGATCAATATCTCTCGAAACTAAGGGTATTCTTTAATATCCCACGATCGCATGTGCTATGTGAGAGGTTCACTAAGTGAAGTCCCCGTGCTGTATCTTTGCATAGGCAAATGTGCCTTATTAGGGGTGCAGGAATCCTCATAGATATCAATAAAGTTCACTCCATACACATCAAATTGTGATGTGGTTCAAGCACCAATACCAAAGTTGAACTTCTAGCTTTATGGGTCCTCTTGTATTGGGAAAATTATCTTAGGCTTCCATATTTGGACATCTTTGGAGATTCATAAGTTATTATTAACTGGACCTTGGGCACAGCATCATTGACCTGCCTGGTACTAGATAATTGATGTGAGACCACTAGACAAATGATGCCAAAATTTCTCAGCCTAGATTTTCAGCACATATATCAAGAACACAATCAGACTGCGGATGGCTTCTCCAAAGAGGCCTTGGTTCTGGACTCGGGCCTATGTCATATATCTGAGTTATATGACGATTCTGTCATTATGTAAGGAGATTACAAACTCTTATGAGTTTAGTTTTTTAGTACTAGAGCTGGGCTCTTTCTCTTTTTATGGTACTGGTTTTGGAACTTTATATGATCTGTCTTTGATCTATGATGATGGTCCTCTTGGAGGGGTCTTCTGGATTCTCTTTGTGCTCTCGGATCAATGGTTGATTGTCTTTTCAGGGATCTCTATGTTCCCCTTCTTTGTATGCTGAGTATAGACCTTTATGGTCTTGACATTACTACCTGTTGGCTAATCATCACTCTTGCTGATGTCTATATTGGTCTAACATCAGTTATGTACTATGCCCTTTGATTCAATATGAATACCAAGGCCAGGATTTTTTCTTTTGAAAAAAAATAATTGTACCTTATTGTAAAGTAATTGTAAATGTAAATTGAGACTTGATTGTTGAAAATATCAAAAGCATTATGCCCTTATTGGTAGCATTTCCAATAATATATTGACAATTTAAAAAAACTTGAAAACTTCAATTGCATATAGCTATTAACAAAAAGTAATTTGTAATTACAATTTCAATATAGATCCGCTCCCATATTGGACTTTGCCATGTTAACTTACAATTTGCTATGTTAACTTATAAACTTTTAATATTAAATATTAGACTTTGCCATGTTAACTTACAGTATGGATGCTTCAAAATAAAGGAAATAATACCAATAAATAAGTTTATTGCATCATTATTTCCAAATAACTATGTTGTATGGCATGGTTGTTCCTACTCAATTTTGGCCAATGTCAAAGCTTAACCTATCCATCTAATAATTGCAGAGAGTAATAGCAAATCAATAACATAATTATCATTTAGATTCTTACAAATATGTTACAACAAAAACCTATGTAAAACAATTAGATAACAAACAATAATGTTGAGACTCTTCACTACTTGATTTATGATTAAATAAAACTAATAGCCAACTTTTGTACACTTGAGACTAAATTAGTACAACCACAAATAAAGTGATTGGTAAATGTTGATAAGCAGAACCCAATACTTTGTTTTATAAAGATAGTTGTTTTATAAAGATAGTTGACTCTTAAACAAAGGTTAAAATATATAATTTTATATCCATTATTCATACCAGATTGTTAAAGTTAATATAAGCACAAAACAAATACTTTTTATTAAATAACAAAAAATAAAAACTAATATGAAAAAACAAAAGCGCATTGTTACAAGTTTCTTTAACTAAAGCTTATTTAAATCTTAATCAAGATGTATTTAAGCATAACAAGATATTACTACCATGAAATGAATCCTTGTTATATACTTGTTACACTTGGGTTAATCTTGTTAATCGGCTCAAGCATCTCCAAAATCTGAGATAATGTCTAAATGCCTATCAACATAATAAAACTAATAATATCTAACTCTTACACTTGATACTCTATTAACAATAAAACTTGACACTCTCTTAACAATAAAACAAAACATTACAATCATATGACTCTTATTTATTATAATATTGTAATTTTTGATATCCACTTAAATTCTGTAAATACACACATTCATTCAATATTAATTTATATAACTCTATATATTATTAATATTATTTATTATAAATATTAAATTATTTTGATTCCCACACATATTGACACATTCATGCACCATTCATAAAATAATGACAATCTTATCTTATGTGATTCTAAAAACAGTCAGCATGCTCGCGGATTATTCTTATCAAAAACATTTTCCATTAAAAATCACTTAATTTATATTATTTTAAATTCTTTCACGGACCATGCATTAGTCTTATAAAAAACATTTTCATTACTAGTTACAATTTATATTTATTTTAAATTCTCTCGGTGGATCATGCTGCGACACAAATTGCAAACCTGCAAATACAAAGTCAGCAAACAAATAAAAACCCCATTATTCTGTCGTCTGTAATTTTCTTGTTCTCTAAATTTCTTGTTCCCCAACAACAGAAACACGTCACCCATCTCTTGTTCTGTAAATTTCTTAGTTTTAGATCTACCGTTTCCTCTTCATCACCCATCTCGATCGAAAGCACCCACATTTCAAATCTTGGCATTTGATGGTTGTAGAAATAGAGAGACATCAATGGAGTTGCAAAGCCAAAAGCCCCATGTAGCAATCTTCCCTGGGCCTGGGTTGGGCCATTTCACCCCACTGCTCCAGTTTGCAAAGCGTCTAAATCTCCACCATGGATTTTTCGGCTTCGCTCCTCTGCATCATGCTCTACCTTCCAGCACTTGCCCTAAATATTGACATCTCCTTTAAAGATGTTCAATTCCCGATCGAAGTGCCGGGTCTTCCGCCGATTCCTGGAACAGATTTTCCGCGCCCTCTTCAAGACAGGTCTGACCTTTCATTCAACGGGTTCCTTCAACATTCTTCTCGAAGCACATGGATTTCTGACGGAAGGAAAAGTTGTGCCCGTTGCCGAAATGCCCTCCATTTATACCGTGGGGCCGCATATATCTTCGTCTCTATTGGCATCTGATGAAGTTGTGGAGTGCCTCAAATGGCTAGACCACCAGCCGGCCTCGTCCGTTCTCTTTGTTGCCTTCGGGAGCAGAGGCACTGTGTCGACCGATCAGGTTCGGGAACTTGCTTTGGGACTTGAAGCCAGTGGGCAGCGCTTCCTTTAGGCATTGCGGAAGGAGCCGCCTCCACCAAGTGAATCCGAAATAGAAATGAGAGTCGAACCCAGGACCGAGGACTTGTGGTTCTTTCATGGGCGCCTCAGATTCGTATCCTCTCTCATCCATCCGTCGGCGGTTTTCTCTCTCATTGCGGTTGGAATTCAACGATAGAAAGCATCTTACATGGAGTGCGATGATCGCTTGGCCTCTTTTTGCCGAAGAGAGGATGAATGCCTTTCTTCATGTGAACTAGATGAAGGTGGTCATTGAAGCAAAGAAGGGGTCCATACGTAGGGTGTTTTAAGTTTTGAGTTCCAATTGTTCTTGGGGTTTGGGTTTGGTATTTAAGCTGCATAAATTTACATTAACAAAAAATTGAGAGGAACGAATTTTTTGCGTTGTATTCCTAATTTTCAGAAACAATCTTCAGAGTACTCTATTTATGAACATAGAGTTGAGCTATTTTTGAACAGCAAGCTGAGTTATTTCTCAGCAGCGGACTAAGTTAGAACGAACAAGTTGGACGACACATACAACACTTTAAGCAGAATCACATATGGCAAGTTTGCACCTATAATTCTATCATGTTCAACACATCAATTGCATCCCTTGTAGATAGCATTCATTTTTTTTCTTCGCTTTTTCGTTTCCTTAATCAGTCTCACCGCAAAAATTGACCAATTTGATCTGAGGTATTGTCTCAGTGCAAACAACACCTAATATATTAGTGAGATTGAAATTGAGAAGACTAAATTGTGTCTAAAATTAGTCTTATCACCATAGTGGCTATTACGGAAAGAAATTCCTATGGCTTGGGGTACCACAACAGACAACTTGACTCCAGAAATCAATCATTTCCAATATGCAATAGAAATTAAATGTCTAACACTAAATGATCAGACCTTGTACCTTATTCCGGATGGTTGAAGTAGATCCTCGTTGAGCTTTCCAACTTCAGCTTGAAATGATAAATTACTTTCTCAACAACAAGTAAACAATACAAGCATTCTATATATCATGGTGTTAGATCTATTCTAGCATATATAATCAATAATGTATAAGCATTTGACATAATCCAATAGATGAAAATATTCATTCAAACACACATTATTGGACAGGAAAATATATTTCTATTAATATAAATCAGAGATTACAAGATACAACCTCTGTTGGCACATCTGCGAACCGGAGAAACTGAATCCCCCACTTGGGCCTCCACCACTTCAATCCTCCATCACTAGATAACAAGCTCACAAGAAAAAGGCAAGCTTGGGAAGAACACAAAAGTGCTCCAAGGGACAAAGGGATGCAGACTCAAGCATAAGTTCCGGCAACAATGGACTGTAGTTTATTTGCTCTCAATTCTCTCTTATGCCTTCAATGTACCAAGGGGTTCCTTATATAGCTTTTCAAAGGGGTAATGAAAGGTAGAATCTAAGCGATCTCAAGGCATATGGAAGGCCCAGAGTCAAATGAGTCGGATCCATGTCAAGGAAAACTCTAAAAGGATTTGGATTTTGTACACATCCCGATGTACGCGGTTTTAGTGGTCAAACCCACGTATGTACGCGATTATAGGTTTAAAAGTCGCGGGTGTCATTTTTCATATGTTTTTAGGGATGATCAAGGAAACATCAAAGGACAAAAAGTGGTCCATGGGGTCTAATGAGTCTGCAGTGGAACAGGGGAAGGCCATACAAAGTGTGATTCACCTGGAGTGGTGAAATCCGCTATAACAGATGCCCCCTGATGTATGAGATCAGAGGGGTTATACGATGGCTGAAATACATTATAAGTCCATCCCAGAAGTGGAGTGATGAAGGATCCCAAATGGAAGACCAGCCACCCAATCAGCATAGTACAATAATAAAACTCTGCATAAAACTGCAAATACATATAGCAGTCCTGGATACATAAGAACAATGGCCATGAATAGGCATGAAACATGATATCACATATGTGGTCATCGCCACGTACAATATACATAGATCAAAATCTCCATGATGAAGACATAGAAAGGACCATGATCTCCAGAATGGCTAAAGATATACAATAGATCAAGATCTCCATAGTGGCTAGAAATATCTGACATATACTGGAATCAAGTCACGAGAGCTGAAATCTCATGAACACTAGTATGATCAAGGAGGTAGCATATAAGAGATGCCACCAATCTAGAAAATATTCTACACAAACCGCTACGAGTACATGTCCTACTATGCAAATAGAGGTGTCGAGGTCGAACATAGTAGTCCCTTGTCTGATTACCGGTCATTGATGTATACAGTTAACAGACACGAGATCACCCACCGATAATGAAAATGGGCATCAAGGTACTAGACTGCAAACTAACAAGTGTGAATAAATGTGTTGAGGTCGAACACTTGAAAGGATCCATTTATCAGGGGACATTGATGTATTCCCAAAAAACTGTCAATGGTGAGAGAACCTGCCACTGATGACTGCAAGTCTTAAGCCACTCAAAATGACTCTAGATTCCAATCCTAGAATAAATGATCTGAAGTCAATGGGATGAAATCCGTTGGAAGGAGGGCATTAAGGCATCCCTCATCATCCAACCCGAGGTACTCAGCAAAGTTGTATAATGTGGAAGGACTCGATCATAAGGTGCACGAACCAGTAACTGTACTGGGAATGGCTGACGTGCAAAGTCAAGATAATTGAGGAATGGCCGACTCAGGTTTCAAATTCCTTTGAACAAGAGAATAACGGCGTATGGTGATTGAGTGAAGGCAGCATAGACTCGATATACAAACTAGGACATCTCTGCAACACAGGAGGCATCGACAGAGGCTCCATAGGGACTGGAAGCTTAACCAGTCAGTGGAGATAAACTCAGATAAACGAGTACAGCTCTTAAGTCAAACTATAACCCAACCAATGGATGTGATATACAGTGCTCTATTCGAAGGTGACACGACTCGACAGCTGCCAAAGATAACATCTTTCCTTGTCCGGCTTTTTGGTTTTTTGATTTTTTTTGGGACTTTTTCAGTTATTTAAAAAGCTTGAAAAAATAATAAAATAGCTTTATAGTTACAGACTAGGAGGAGACAAGTGTCATAAGGGAAAACAAACTAGTTCCAAGCAGTGGAACATACCTATGCTCAATGCAAGGATACATGTGTAGGATATCGACACTCGAGGGAAAATCCCCTCCCGATAAGAAGGAAATCAAGCTACGAAGGATATAAAAAATGGCTCTGCATGGCTAGACATGAGACAAGCTCGGGCTATATGGCTGAAACACAATGTGAGGGGAGCCAGCATAAAGCTCAATAAGGCAGGCAAAGCTCATGATAATGCATTCACAACTTGATACGAGGGAGTCCTGAGGGAAAAAGACCAGCATAAGATCAAGAGGAGTATGAGGCTCTTGCGAAATGTCATGGCAGTACTATACAACGGACTCCCACACCCTAAAGGAGAAAACGTCGGCATGGGCACCAAATGCAAATAAGGCGCTAACTAGGGTACCCATGTAAGGTGAAGCTCTACCACTCATATCATGCCACTTCTAAAATAGCAAGAAGGTTCCATGACATAACATAGTGGGTTTGTACCTAAGGTCATGGTGATATGGTCATAAGGTCATGCAAAATGCAAACGGTGGTGAACCTAACCTATATGCCAGTTCAGACATAATACCTGAGATAGGCACGAACGGGTCGAAACCTCGGAGAGAGTGTACAAAAATTGGATCCTACATGACAACCATATTAGTCCAAAACAACCCAAAATAGTCAATAAAGAATCCAAGCTATATGATATAGAGAGGAATGATCATGACAACTGCACCCAAAGGAAACAATGCGGTGAACGATGGGACATAAAAAGGGAAGTAAGGTGTAGACCCAACGTTTATGAATCCACTACCACCCCTATGAGGGTGACCACCGGTGTAAATACCGAGAGAAGGGAGTCAACATCCTCCACAAATGGAGTAGAGGGCAGAATGTGACCATTCCCAAATCTACGAGCAAGGTAAGGGGCTGTGATGCCCCCAAGTCTGACACCAGGGTCCATACTAGGACCAAGGACATGTGATAGGATACTAGGCATGCCGAAAATAAAAGGACCCAAACTCAAGAGAGCATAAATATACTCAAGTAACCACGATCCCAAAGGTCAACTAGCGCACAAAGAGTACACTCCTAAAAAAAACCTACAGCCAAAATACAAGCAAACCAAGGGGAGGATATGTGAGCTCCCGAATGCAGCAGGTATGTCTCACCTAAGAGAGGCTCGAAACTCCCATATGCTACAAGCGAAGGTACGTAACCAATTATAGTGGCCCTTAGCTTCAACGCATAAAGCGACTGTACTGTTCGACCCCTACCTAGACAGGACACTCACAGAATAACCTCTACAAGTACCCCCTCGATATCCTAGGTAAGGCCACTAAGGTCACCTCAATATAATCAATGCTCAGACGGACAGTCGCAGGCGGGATTGACCGTATGGGCAGGGTAGCAAAGCCCAAAACTCTCGAAAGAGCCCCCAGATACGAATACAATCCTGGAAATATCTCCGGTGCTACTCAGTTATGACTAGGGGTCATCCCAATCAATAACCGCTCACACTGCCTCGTGCTTAACTCTCTTTTGAGAGGAGGATCCTAAGAAACACTGGTTATACCAAGGATTTCACACACTCACCTAGACAGACACATACATGTTGTTTAGTGATCTTGGAGAATTAACTTACAATGAACTATTCCAAGATCCTAAAACCTAAGCTTGTTGGTGCACCCTATAAAAGAAAAGAGTGTAATTCATTTTAATTTAGCGTTGATTTTAGTTGGCTGTAATTACTCAAAGGGAAATGACCGTGCAACTAGTGATATGAGGACTTAGCAGTGAAATAAATGTGCACACCATAACAAATAATGCTAAGTACAATCTTTGTCAAATGAAAAATAGGGTATGCCACTACATAAGATGTGTAAATATATATTTCTTTTCAAATGCCAATGCAATTCTTTCTATATGAAAGCCTAAAAACAACTCTCATCCAAGCAATCCAATGCAAGTACCTCCTCAAATCCATATCTAAGATACAACTAAGGGAGCAACTACTTTGTATTTTTCAATATAAAAGAATGAAAAATGCAATAAAAGTCATCTAAAACTCTCAGTCTCTGCAGCAAGTATAAAAGATAAGCCCAGCAAGACACCGAGACAAAAAGAGTAATGCACTAATGGCAAAACAAAAAGGATAAATGACTAAAACTACTTTCAAAGAAAAATCAATGAAAAATCGGTCTCTGGTCACCAAAGAAGCATCCAACAGACAACATCAGAGCCAAGGAAGACCCAACCACACTCACAACCCACCCAACAACTTCCCACAACATCAAACTCACCAAAAGGGAGGATGTACGCGACTGTTCAAAGAACAGCTGCGTATATACACGACTTTTGGCCAAAAACCTGAGTGAATAAGTGGATTTTAGTAAAAAACCTACATGTATACGTGACTTTTGGCTAAAAATCTGCGTATGTACGTGACGTTTGGCCAAAAACCTGCGTATACAGAGAAGGCAGTGGTAAAAAGCAGGCCAAGGATAAAACCAATAAAGGGGAGTGTCAATGGATGAACATACTATAAAATACAACACAGAAACAAGGAGAAACAAAGAGCAAGTCAATAATATCAATCCCATTGTGCCCGCAAACCCCCAAATAAAAACAAGGAACATCCCCAACGGAGTTACCAATTCTGTTACGGAGAGAAATTCCTATGGCTTGGGGTACTACAACAGACAGCTTGACTCTAGAAATCAATCATTTCCAATATGCAATAGAAATTAAATGTCTAACACTAAAGGATCAGACCTCGTACCTTATTCCGAACGGTTGAAGTAGATCCCCATTGAGCTTTCTAACTTCAGCTTGAATTGATAGATTACTTTCTCAACAATAAGTAAACAATACAAGCATTCTATATATCATGGTGTTAGATCTATTCTAGCATATATAATCAATAATGTATAAGCATTTGACATAATCTAATGGATGAAAATATTCATTCAAACACACATTATTGGACAGGAAAAGATATTTCTATTAATATAAATCAGAGATTACAAGATACAACCTCTGTCGGCACGTCTACGAACTGGAGAAACTGAATCCCCCACTTGGGCCTCCACCACTTCAATCCTCCATCACTAGATAGCAAGCTCATAAGCAAAAGGCAAGCTTGGGAAGAACACAAAAGTGCTCCAAGGGACAAAGGGGTGCAGACTCAAGCATAAGTTCCGGAAACAATGGACTATAGTTTCTTTGCTCTCAATTCTCTCGTATGCCTTCAATGTACCAAGGGGTTCCTTATATAGCTTTTCAAAGGGGTAATGAAAGGTCGAATCTGAGCGATCTCAAGGCATATGGAAGGCCAGGAATCAAATGAGTCAGATCCATGTCAAGGAAAACTCCAAAAGGATTTGGATTTTGTACACATCCTGATGAACGCGGATTTAGTGGTCAAACCTGTGTATGTACGTGATTATAGGTTTAAAAGTCACGTGTATCATTTTTCATATGTTTTTAGGGATGATCAAGGAAACATCAAAGGACAACAAATGGTCCATGGGGTCTAATGAGTCTGCAGCGGGATAGGGAAAGGCCATACAAAGTGTGATTCATTTGGAGTGGTGAAATCCGCTATAACAGTGGCAGATGGCCCAAGTTTGGTTGGAGAGATTTTCTCTATCAGTTTGATTGAGCTTGCTAGCCATAACTACTGGGATCTTCATTTCCCATTTATAATTGCTTATCTAGATTGCTATTATCTCCATCCAATTTGCAAGGAGCATAGTCTGCTTAGGTTGATTGTTGATTTTCTTTATCCAACTGACAAGGAGTAGAGTAAACAGTTGATTCAAGGATTGATTCCTCCTTGATTGTTTAATGAAAATACAAAGTCAAATTATGTCCATTGCTGATTTTCTCCATCCAATTGGCAAGTAGCATAATCCAATTGGCAAGCAGCATAATCAATAGTTGATTTTGCTTCCTGACAGTTGGATGAAGGAATCAACAATAAATACTTTAAACCCTTATTCAACAAGTTTTCTCATAAACCTCTAAAAACTGATGTTGGAGTTCTAACCTAAATTATTGTGTAGTGTAATAATAGTCAAAGGTAATGATCATTGTATGTATAGACATGCACTACAGGAACAGTGTAGTCATGATTGTCACGGACTTTAAAAATGCGTTATTCAAATATCCTTTCCTTTTTGAAAATCTGAAAAACCAGTACAAAAGCACAAACAAAATCAATTCATAGAACTTAATACAATATTAGAGACCATAGTGCCGAAATGACAGTAGGTGTTTATGGATTTATGGGCAGAATATTCCTTACAAAAATATAAGACTTGAAATTATATGATAAATCTCATGTTAAGTGCAGCATAAGACCTTACCAACCCCTCCATCACTGTCCATTCTGTCCGCTGAATGAGGGCGATCATTGACATCCACCACCACCTTGGAGAGGCAACATAGAGAGCTTTTAATTTGAGAATTACTTCTGTGAAAAGTCGCCTTAAACTGCTGCTTGATACCCTGGATATGGAAATATATCAGGTGGGATGAAATACGGCATATTATTAAAGCAACAACCTTTCTATGGCCATAACCACCCCCCAAGTAATTACTAATCATCCGGAATTTGGTCCTTCATACCCCATTTCATAGGAATTTCCAGTTCTTGAACTCCATGAATCTTCATCCTGTCGTGACATCATAGTGTTAACTCTCCCAATGGAAGATGATGAGAAAACCATAATGGTTCATTGCCATTCTTATGCCAATGAGGGTGTGCACAAAGTAGCATCCCTTGTATTATTGTTACGATTATGTGCATTATTACCCCCATATGTTGTTTGTATCCCTATGCTTGTGGTTTTCCATTACAAGACTTTATAGGTTGGATTAGTTGGTGGATTCCTTGGTGTTCTTTGATGCTAGAGTTATGCTTCAGGGTGTGATGATGCCCTGATTTTCTTGGTGAATCTTCACAATATATTTGTCTTGGTAGTTATGAGTTGTGATATATCTTTATGTTTTCATATTATAGACTTCACTCTTGAGGATGTTTTGTGGTCAACTTTCTATAGATCAAGATGCATGCAAGAATATCTAATTCAAGGGAAACTTCTAAAGGGGATAGTATCCCTCACTTCAAGGGAAATTTCTAAAGGGCATACACTCATGTTAACATTATCTTCTTTAACTATTGGCATGATGAATCAATTTCCTTTCCAACATTTGATTTGATCTTTGACCATATTGCCACTAGTCACTTCTCTTTAAGTTACAAAAATACTAACATACTCCACTCAATAAACTTTTTTGAGCTATTATTTCTGACCTCCAACATCTTCTCATAGAATGGATGGACTAATTAAAGAAATGGATTTTTTCTAATGATAGCTTTGATTGAACCACAAATGTATGCATTCTTCTATTCATAGATAACATATGGATAACAATGAACATACCATAGGTAACATATGTTATAATTATATGTTATTGTGAGGATTTACTTAGCCTTACAATAATATTTTGGAATGTTAGCCATACAAATATCCTTCATTGATTTACCTTGGTTGTTTTTTAGCTTTAACACACCCATTGAAAGAACATATACACAATGGAGGTACGAGCCGTGATAATGGCTCATACACTGTTAAATCCTCAGTATATACATTCTTTAACATGATGGATGACAGAGCTCTTAGAAGTAAACAATAGTGTATATATACAAAAATTATCTCCACTATAACTGGAGCCATTAATATCCTTTATTGTACCTAGAGCTACAAATATTAGTATGGCCTTACTGAAACCTATAACTAGGCCATATTAGAATGGCCATCCTTTATTGTATATCCACGATAACTTACCTTGGATATACAAATATCCTTTCTAGATATTAATGCAGTTTAACTGTTGTATAAATGGAATTGGAAAGTGTTGAAGGTGGGTATTGATTGAACACCTTTATGAAGCTGCGCAAATGCAACGGTCAATAGTAAATGAAAGAGGGGCTTCACAATCACTGCTTACCTACGATATCTCTTACAATACTACCATGTTCATTCCTCTTACATGCTCCCAATGCTTTCAATTAAGAACCTAACCAATGCAAATGACATTCGTTTGTACTCCGACTGACTTCTCATTTTGTTTCCACCACTTGGGAGATATGGAACATTATGAAGTAACTATATAAGTAATTTAATAAGTAGAGAAGCTCCCAAGTATTTTAATATTGGCTTCCATATTTACGATAAATTATGTAGTATTTGCTAACATTTGGTACAAATGTCCCTCCCATAGTTAATATATACCTCAAACTTTCATCATCGTTTTTGTATATAATATGAGAGTCTTTCAGAATTCTCACATGAATTTGTAGCTTATATCAATTTAGATTTGCTCTACCTAGCCTATGGTCATTTTCCTTTAAACCCTAGGCGACCCCTTGAAACCTTAGCTTTTTTCAAGGTTTAGTACTAGATGCTTGTAGGATCTAAGAAGATGTTTGAAGATGTATCTAGGAAGAGAAAATGGAATTGGAATTCAAGCAATTCTAAACATGATGATGAGATTGGTGTCGGTGGGCATAATTTGAAACTGTTAATTATTGGTATTGAGCTTCACATTGAGTCTCCACTGCCTCCAGAATGGAAGAAATGTTTAGACCTTCAAGTTTCTTTCCTTCTATTTTTTTCTTGATTACATATTGTGTTTTTCTTTTATTCATGGTTTTTTTTATTGAATCACCTTCAGGTTTGTTTCATTCTTCTATTTTTTTCTTAATTACAAATTGTGTTTCTCTTTTATTAATGGTTTCTTTTGTTGGTCATTAAATTCATCAATGATTGTAGAGAGGGAAAATATATTATTGCAATTGAGCCACAAAAGCGAAGAGTTGGTATTATCCAAGAGAAACAAGTCCAGTTTCTGGCTATCAACCTATGCAGTTAGACCTTCAACTGAATCTTCTAGAAAACAGTAAGATATGGAAGTAGCAATAGAAGGAATAACTTGCAGCTAGAAGGAAGAACTTGTCTGATATCTTTGATGAAAATAGAGGAGAAATGATTGCAGTGGCCTATGTACATTGCCATATGTTTGTGATGTTTTAGAAGGCTTTTCCTTCATGCCCCAACTACAAGTACATGCATCCAATCAACCTCAATTTGGCATTTATAAAGAAGAATATCATGCCACCTAGGAAGACACTCAGTTTGCTTGATTATGATCATGACACTGTATACGACACAAAGTAACAACGAATAAATGTGTTTTGGATCTTTGTAGATTTCAATCTTATGTTGTTTTATGACAATAATTTTTGTAGTGATATTTCAGTAGACTCTTCTTAACATGGCATGCATGCTAATACATTTTTTGATACATAAGGCACTTTTTACCCATCCCTTATTTGGTTTGCAATGACCTGATGGCCAGGATAAAATTTCTAAAACCGAAACATGGCAGTGGTTCAAGTTAAGTGATGAGAACTATATTGTTAGATTCAGTGTTAAGCTATTGTAGTAGTTTATAATTTTATATGTAAATATGTTCATTTTTCAAGATTTTCAACTATGGGATGTGTATTATTATGACCATAACAATTTCAGCATTATATTGTACCTTATGGGGTAAGTTTCTGCCCATGTGAAATTTCAGTATTGTGCAAGTACCCAAAGTAAATTTTTGGTGTCTACAACTATAATGAAGAATTACACTAGAAAAATAGAAGTATTTACATACATGGTCTACCATGTTGATACATCTATGCACATAAAATATCTTATGGGCACCTTGTACTCTTGTTTTCTTGACCATCTTCCAACTTGCTCCTCTAAGTTTGAAGACATTCAAGCTTGCATTTGAAGTTAACTAGCTTAATCCTGTGACTAATACGACCTTTATTACATATACCAATAATGAACAGCTTATTATTTATAACAATGAACATGAAGCTTACTACGTGTCATATTTATGGACATTAATTCAATTTTTCTATTCTCTTAGATTTTTCATAATAAATGTCTAGTTTGGTTTTCCTTTAGGTTGATTTGATACTATTCCCATTCTTTGAATGCTTTGAGTATTTACTATTTTTTGGAAACTGTATCTAGACTATTTCACTAACAATATGATCAAGTGAGTATGTATGAATAAGGTGGACGGTTTTGTGTTTACAATTGGATTCTACTTAATGTTGACTTTCTTCAAATGTTAGTAGACATGTGTTGGATTGATTTATTTGTTGATGAGGAAAACACTTGAACATTTTCTACCATTATCATCTCACTGCTTGGAGAAGCTTAGTTTCTCAAACCTCTCAAATGTTTTTAAAATCTATAGCTTATTTGGAAAGCACTAGCATATTGTTGGCACTTGTTGCATCCTTAACAAATTTTAGTACACGTGTACTGATATTGATTATATTAGTTATTCCCTACAAGCTTAAGTGTATCTACTCAATGATTAGCATACATAGTTTTATATTTTATATGAGTGCAAAGTGCTTATATTTTCAGTGGTGTGCTTTATAATTATGACATACTTTTGATTTATAGAAAGAGAAGGATAGGGATAAGGAAAATATCCTAACAGAAGAAGGATATGTATATGTTACTTCCAAGAGGCGTAAGCTTAAACAAGAACACCTTTCATCAAAAGAAACAATTAATTATGATAGTAACCACCTCCACCAATGCCTCTTTATGTCATAATGCCCCAGCCCTATGATGGTGGAGTTTTGCATTGAAACCCCCCAAAAACTTGGACTCCTTGTCCAAAACCCTAACACATCACTTTTCAAACACTCTAACGAACTCAAAAGCATGAAAGCACATTTCCAGGAGAGCCTTTACCTAAGGATAATCTAGTGAGTTCCACTAGAAAAGTGACTGATATATTGTTGTGACTAGCCATAAAGGAGCTGAGATTCCACAACCGTCTAGTCCTAGAGGGAATAGCTCCATTGAATTGATTGTATGATAGATCCATCTCCCATTGACTATATGATTTGGTTATCTGAGGAGGAATTTATCCATGGAAAGCATTGTTTGACAATTTGAATTCTCCAATTAATGGAGAAATCCATAACCCCATAGGAACTTCACTGCTTAGTTGGTTGTCCTAGACTTGGACATCAGCTAGAATAGGACAATATCCTAGAAAATCAGGTAGGTTTCTATTAAAATCACTCTTAAAAGTGATGAAAGTTATCAGTACTCCACCTTTACGAACATTCTATAGAAGAGGACCCAAAAATTCATTCGTTTATACATCAAACTCAACAAGTTTAGTACCCATCTTAATTATTGGGGGCACTTGTCATGTAAGCCCATGTAAAAGGATCAAGATGGAATAGATTAGTAATCCTATAAATCCCATAGGATATAGACCCATGGAGCTTGTTGTTGTATAAATGCAATATCTCTAGGTTTTTCAAGTCTCTTATCCCATTTGGGATGCTTCCATTTAGCTCATTCATTGAAAAATCCAAATTCACGAGACTCTTAAGATTGTTGATATTCTCTGGAATTGGTCCATATATATTGTTAGCATATTGAAGCAAATATGCCATGTTTGAAAGGGCCGTCAATTTGGTAGGGATTCAGCTAGTCAAATGATTTACTAAGAGGCGTGATTGACCATATATGTTCTATTCCCTATTGACGTTGGAATTACTTCTACTAAATTACAATATAACATATCCAAAAAAAAAACTTCCTTTTTATCCATGTTTAAGACCTATCAAGCTAATTATAAAATAGAGTTGGAAATGTTGGAGCTGGTAGGGCCAATGGAGAAACTATTTATTAGCACAAGGAGTAGGGGGTAAATAAGAAATAAATCATAGGTGAATCCTTATTTTTCAGGGCATCATACCTTTATTTGAGTAGGAGGGTTCAATCATACCGTAGAGAATATTAAAAATGCGTGGGCATACATTCGCCCTCTTCACAACCTGTTGGAAATTACCTGTGGGGTATAGGCTACAAACAAGGTTGAATTATATCTGAAATGGTTCATCAAGGCTGAATATATGTTGATTGGTTACCATAATTATTATTTGACATGGATCTATTCATTTTCATGCCCAGAACTCACAAATGAGGGGAATTTTTATTACTAATCTAGGGTTGTCACAAAAGTTGCTTGTGAATGAATTATGCCTAAGATTCAGGGCATAAAATCTATTTTTCTCTTCTCTACACTTTCACTGCAAAATTTGTATTTTGCAATGAAAAATTATCATAGAATCGATGCTTAAAAGGGTAATGACTTTTCCTCTAAGGAATGGACTTGAAAATGGGAAAATCAACAGATAATTTTTATTCATAAAGGATAACAATGTTAATCAACAAGAGGGATTGTAATCTTATTGTTAATGTTTGATAGACATCCAATAAGTAATTTTTGAACCCATGCTATTAAATCTATACAACCATGTCAATATTTCAACAACAAATGAACAAAACACAAATCTGGGGAGGCATAAATAATCTTGATATATCATTCCTTATTTTTTTAGGAACTTGGGGAATGCGAGAAAACATGACCTAACCTGTTATTCATGGACATTGAGATGTGAGACTTTTTGTTTCTACCACGAATTCCTCAATCACACTACTGTAATAGCCCTGGTAAGAAGACGACTTGTCGAACATATCACCATTTCCTTTTTGTTCCTTTTCTCAAACACATACTAAATCAATCCCTTGACTTTTGAAGGCCTCTCTTCAATGCAATGTTAGAAAGGGTAACATACCTAATCGATCTGTCATCAGGAAACATCCCTCTCTCATTGTTCTATTTTATTTAATGAAGTGAAGCACTTACAATCATTGAAACCCTTCAGTTCCTGTTGCCTAATTTTTGGTCTTTCCCCAAAGCAGTGTTGGAATTTCATTTAGCCTTTGATGTTTTGAATTTTTATGTTTCCAATCGCACAAAGCTTTGGTGAAAAAATGACCCTTCATCCATTAAGTTTTATAAAAAAAAATTACCATTCAATAATAATTGTTTTTATTAAAAAAAAAATTCAATTAAAAGGTATGTTTCATTAGAGAGTTTAATTTTCAATTAATAGCTAACAATAGACTCATTTACACATGTTTTTCATTAATCATATATTTTGAAAATTTAGATCTACATGTTGGGTGTAACAAAAGAACCTACTAACAATGACCACTAGAGGAATTTTGGGGTCTAAAATGGGCCTCCTAAGGAAAATAATAAAATAATAGTTAAAATAATAAAATAATATTGATTAATTTTGGAGGAAGAAAGAAAAAAACTACTTTTTTTGTTCGTATTTTCGACATATCTCCCTGTGTTTTTACTCAAATTTCGATTGGGAGAGCTCGTTGGATGCGGAATTTGATTCTGCATCCAACGAGTACCCACACTGCATACTTTTGACGGACCCTGCTACCCCAAAAACAAGAAATACCTGAAAAAAAAATGTGATGATGACATCATCATCACATTTTTTTTCAGGTATTTCTTGTTTTTGGGGTAGCAGGGTCCGTAAAACGTATGCAGTGTGGGTACTCGTTGGATGCAGAATCAAATTCCGCATCCAATGAGCTCTCCCAATCGAAATTTGAGTAAAAACACAATGAGATATGTTGAAAATACGAACAAAAAAAGTAGTTTTTTTTAATGACAAATATGTCAATTCAACCATTATGGTTGACTTATTTTATTGAAATTCTATTGGTTCTTGAATTCCAACTCACAAAAACTTATTTTGGCACATTTTCTTATAAGGCCCATTTTAGACCCCAAATTTCCTCTAATGATAGACAACTCAAAAGTAACATGTGTCGGCATTATGCATCTGAAGTACATTAAGTGATAAACTTAGGAAACAAACAAAATGTGAGACCTAGAATCCTTTCCTGAAGTATAGTAAGCAATAAACTTAGGAAATAAACAAAATGTGGAACCCAGAATCCTTTTTGGAGGTTAATTTTAGGCCACATGCTGTGTCAATGGTGTAATTGAATTTGTAACATTTTATTCCTCATTTATTATTGCACATGAACTTGCACATATGAAAATCCCAAGCTATAGCATATCTTGCAAGGAAGTTGAGTTTTCTATGTATTATCCATGATGCACTTGAACATCTACTTATTACATTTGATATCTTGGCCATAAATATAGATCCAATCACATGGTAAAAATTTTCCATTCAAATTGGAAACCATGGGTTTCAATTTTATTCTCAATGTGTTTTGTGGGGGAGTGTCAAAATTAGTACAAAACCTTATTTCCATCCCTTTGTCTAGTCACAAGTGCCCAATATCAAAATAGCATAAACAATTTAATGTTTAAGAAAAAAAAATTATTTTCATTAAAATTTATTTTTATATTATTATCAAATATATATAAAAAAATGAAAATAACACCTTACTAGAATTCATAGTGGAATTTAAAGGAGAACTTTCAAACTATCTGGAGAAATGGGTGTCTAAATTCAGTAAGTGTTTCTAACTTTTGAGGCCCAGAACTGAAGTATGTATGAAATTCCACAAGTCATGCTTGGTAAATTATGTATTTTATAAATTGTTGATCATCATTGGGTGGTTGGGTTAATTCCTTCATTGATAGAGTTTAAAACTGACTTCTCCTCTTAAAATGGTACTCACCTCTCTCTTGAAATTGCACTTTCGGACATGAAAATTGGCATATCCTCTTAGGGAATGGAAGAAAGGAAAAGAAAGGGATTGAAAAGGAGGGCACAACCTCATATTGAGACATCGCTAGGATAATATAGGAAACAAATAAGAAATGGAATGAAATCAAACCCATTGAAGGAAAACTAACACACTTACTCTTCATTCAAATGGTTAAGATTCAATCAACTAAGAAAGATTCAATCAAGTGGAAAGTGAAGTGCAATCTCCATTATTACATATATAATAACAATGACCTACCCCATGCCACTTATCTAAGCCTACATATATCTTAACAAGCTTGTTAATAAAAAAATTTATTAACAAGAATATGCTCATCACAAGGCATATGCATGTTCTTTGACATGGTTTGTTAAAAAATTTAAGAGTATTTGACAACCAAAATGCCTTGTAACGGGAATATACCCTCCAAATTCCAACCCTTCCCCAAAGTACTATTTTTAACAACAAATTCCGCCACTCTCATAAAGTGGCAAATGGACCAATACTTCAAAATTCATAGAATAAAAAAGAAGACAAATTCAAGTAAAAATTAGATGAAAATAAGACAAATAAATGTTAGGGTTAACCTTGACTTGAGATCAAGTCAAAGGTGGTTAGGTCTAGCACATTGTTTGGGCACATGGTTTGTTGTAGCCCATGGTATTGTCCCATGGTATTGCATGTGATTAAGCCTTTATAAGGCTTGAGGAGGCTCCATTGTAATTGTACTGGATGTGGGCATTGTATTGTACTGGAAGAGAGACTGTGAGAGCATGAAGAGGAATTGCAGCGGTTTTGCTGCAGGGTGTATCCCTTCATCTTTCTGGACTGCAATAAAAGGATTGGAAAAATTCTTTGTGGACGTAGCCCATCGTTTGGGTGAACCACGTTATATCTGTGTCTCTTTGTACTATTTTAATTTGTTTTGCATCTTGTTTATTGATTTAACTGTATATATGTTATTGCTCTGCGGTCCTGTTTTCTAACAATAAAGATGTATTTGGATTTATAATATTCATGGAAGAAAAAAGAAGAAGAGAAATTAAAGTAGACTTTAGATGCAGAAAAGACAAATAAAGATGAATTTAGATTTATAATAATTTAAGTAGAATATTGGACTCATGAATAGTGATACATGCTTAGCATCCTTGAAACTGCATTAATTTGGTGATAGGTGGAGGGTATGCTTTACTGATTTGGGGCATAAATTGACAAAGTAAGGTAGATGAAAAATAAAGAATGTACATCATCAAGGAAAATCAATTTACATTATCTCGTGCATTAAATGAATGGAAAAATTTAGAGGAAACAAGAGGTACACTTTGGGGGAATCCCCTTGTATAATTGGTATTTGAGTGGAATCAGATATATATATTTCAAGTAGATATTCCTCACCATGAAACCAATGATAAATAAAAAACCAAAACTACTTTCTACTAAAAATGTTAGTAATCCAAGTAATTAGTTCACACTCTAGACAAGAAATATGCAAAACATTCGACGAAAAAAGAGCTTGAATGATTTGTCCCATTTCTAATTGAAAAAACCATAAACAAAAATGGACTAATTCACCACATAATAAGGGTCTTTCTTGGGATACTGATGATCATCCTCTCCTCTAGACACTTGTAAATTTTATATGTCTAATTGTTTCAAATATTCCTCTATATTCTATTTCTCAATATATGGATCTATTCTATATTTCTAATGTTGTTCTCCCCTAGATGTCTCATGCTAGTCCATTATGATTTTGTTCCAAATGGAGGTGGTTTTTCATGGGTGAGATGTACAGTTGAAACGATGTAATTATGAAGTTGCATGTAATTATGAAACGATGTTGGGCACCATTTTTCTCATAGTAATGGTTGGTTTCCATATCAATAAAAGTTTTGTGGCTAGACCCATTTAGCATTCATATATTTAAAAATGAGGCTATATGTTTCCATTGTTAGTAGAGAAGCGACCATAAAAAATAGAATCCTAACCAACCTAAATAATATGCCTAAATATATGTTGTATATACCCTTACAAACTGGTGGGACATAAAATGAGTTTGCCAAAGCAATATTAAAAAAATATAAGTGGTAGAAATGGCTTCCCAAATGTGCAGAAACCACTCAAATTCTGAAATTGAAGAAGGGGATGTGTATAAGACATTTTCAGAGACTCATATGCATAACCAATTGACCTCCCATGGCTGCTATCACTTCTTTTAATCAGATATAAAAAACCAGTTTTGGACCGTTAGGGAAATGAGGTGTAGTTTGCTCCAATGGTTATGAAATTCTATCCAATGGCCACAAATTCTTAGTTACTGAACATGAAACCCATAATATGCTTTAATTAAATTCCATTCATTCATAAATCATCAATATTTTACACATCCATTAGAATTCATCAAGATTACAAGAGTTTACAACAAGGTAGTGGGGAAATGGCACTATTTCTTCATTATTGAGCAATAATACATGAGATTTCTTGGAATTTATACCTGAGATATTTTTGAACTTAAATAATAGATAATTTACATCATAATACAAAATATGGAGCAAGAGAATCTCCATCAAATAGATGAATATCTCACCAAGTGCGCCTCACTCCATGGAGCTGAAATACGGTGAGAAAAATTGAGATGAAAGGAAGAACAAGCTGAAATTTGATGTGTCCAAAAGCTGTTGTAGCTTACACCTGTAACTAATATGCCATTTAATCTCCTTGAAATACCTGAGTGGCCTCTCCCAAAACTAACTAGGATGGGAATCTTTCACCCTCGAAATTGGCTAAGGCATGAACTAATCATCCACTAGCTCTCTCTCTTCACAACAATAATTTCAAAAATGATCAAAAGTAAATTCTCTTGGTTGATTCCTATAATTTATAAAAATCCTTAGCCTTTTTAGGTTCCCAATCCATCCATAAAATCAACCAATTTAAATTAGGGTGTGGGCTCATGAATTGACATGTGTCTCCTCTTTCCTAGCCTTCCACCTTCCCCAAATTTGAGTAAGAGCCCATTGAGCTTCCAAAACTCACATGAGAGCTCTCTTGGATGGTATATTTCAACCTGACATGTCATATATGTCAGATTTCATCCTTTAGATCTAACTTGTGCCATAACTGTCATAGAATCTCGATCATTAGTGTCATAGATGTCATAAATGTAAGGGGAATCTAGCCAAGTGTCCATGAAACTCCCATTTGGCTCTTCCTCTCCCCGTGTAAGTTAAAATTCATCCCAAATTCAACATATTAAGTATATGGACAAGTATATTAACCTTATAATCCATCCAAAAACATTAGTCTTCCCATAGATTTGATATTGCAAAAGAAGGATGTCGTTTAACAAAGGAATTCTAGCTTGAGTAGGCCCCATAGTCTCCATGTGTCTCCATTATCCAAAGCCATTTCATTTTTCACTTGAATTTATTTAATTAAATCCATTAAATAAATATTTATTCCTTCTCATTTTTACACACCATTTATTATCTCCCTTATTAACTTCCCAATGTTTCCACCCAACCTAGGGAACTAGTAGGATTGATGGAATTTTCCTACTATGCAATTATAAAAAAAATGGAGACATTACAATCCTCCCTACCCAAGATTTCTTGTCCTCAAGAAATTTAATATTTTTATGCTTCAATATTCTTTCATATTCCCAAGTGTAATCCTCATTTGGTACTCCTTCCTTTGCACCAAGTGCTATGTTATGGTTTTGCTCGTTAATTTTCTTTAGCTGCAATTTAGTAGTGGAACTCATGTACTGCAATTGTGTTCCAAAAAGTAAAGAGATGTGGATTTTTCATATTGATATATCATGTAACATCATGACTAATACTAAAAGGATTAATGAAATCCATAAAAAACCAAATTTTTGCAACTAATCTTTACCTCCATATTTTGGAAACATTTTTTGAACTTTCACCCCTTTTTGCTTCTGTATAATTCTTTGAACTTGGTACTAAGTTACCAAACTTTGAATTGCTTAAGATTCCAATAAAATATCATAGAGGAAGAACCATTCTTGTTTTTGCACTACTCTTATTACAATCATCTTCTCAAGTTGTGAATAAATCTGCAATGTTGCCCCCAAAATTGAAACTAATGAGACCAAAAATGATCCCAAGGTCCCATATGATCCTGATACATGGATGGTGTGAAATGACTATGAAGAGATGCTATGAAAACCAAGCATGTGAAAAATTGAATCCATCTCTCGAAATGTACTCCACATAGGAAACATGAACACTACTATGTAAAGATGAACTCAAACAACTGAAGGTTGGTTTGCTTTCTCAAACCAACAATCGAACTACTACTCCAAGTGAGATTAAACAAAGCAATTTTAGGATCCCATTGCTGGTATTGCACCCTTCCAAACATCATGAGTAAAAAATATAGATAATGAAAGTACATAACAAAATCATACAAATGTACATCAAGAAGGTACCTCATCAAAGAATCATGAAAGTGCTTGTACATCCAAGTAAGTAGATCACCATGTGGCCCATACACACAAGCATAAAATGACCATTGAAATATACTCCAATGACATAGGTGAGGATCCCATGTTCCATAATGCTGCTCCAAAAATATATAATGTGCATCAATATAATCGTCCATGTGTTCTTTCATCCAATAAGTTAATGAAGAACCTCCACCAAAATCTGAACCGAATAAGGAGCAAGGAAAACATGAAAACTTCAAGTGGCTCAAAGAAGTCTCATCAATACACCCATGAATATGTGTATCATGCTGAAATAACAAAGGATGTTTCTGCCAATAATAATGTTCCTCAATCATATCCCTCTTCACCCAAGTGTTGGATGAAGTTCCTCCAACATCAAATGAACCAAGTGTCGAGTAAGAAAAACCGTGAGTCTTCAAGTGATGGCAAATGCATATCATAGGTGCATCCATGTAGACGTGCATCATCATAAAGTAACAAAGGATGCTGCTGCAAATGTAAATAAGAATGTGCTCCAACCATTTCATCATAAAAATTAAATCTAGGAGTTTCATACTCCTCATGTGGCACCATAAAAAATAACCCTTTCACCCATACTTCATTGAGACTAATGCTGCAAAACATGGAATTGTAGGAGGTAGGAGAATGCACTAACTCATCCAAATGATAAAAAAGTGCATAATTTTCATCATGGGAAGGATCCATATGGGTAGTACCATGCAACTCCTTCAAAATTGTGAAACCTTTTTCATATATTGGTTCCAATGTAGAGGAATCATGCTCTTCGTTAAAAGTTGCATAACCTTCATCAAGAGACAATTCAAGTTCCTCTTCCACCACATAGAGTGTTTGGATCTCTTCAGGTTCATCTTCAAAAACATCAAGAACATTCAAATTTACACATTTATCATGATCCACCATGTCATGAGAATCCTCCAAACAATCTACCATTTGACAATCTAAAACATGGGGGGGGGAAACAAGTGTCTTGCAACTTTTCAAGAAGTTGCTTGTTTTGAATTGTGAGCTTATGAATAACTTCATTATTATTCAAGTAGGATTCATGTAACCATTCACTAATATCAATGATTTTTTTTCTATAAAAAATCAAAGGCATTAAATTATCTTTGATGTTGCACATTTCTCTTTGAATCTTCTCCATGTCTTCAAGGAATGATGGCTCCTCCAAGGAAGTAGCTCTCCAACAACAATTTGATACAAATGCTTGAGTGTCATGGAGTATGCTAAGGGCCTCTTATATATTCTTTTCATTCATATTTAAGGACCCTTAAATAAAATGAGGCTCTTGCAAATGAGCCTCCTCATATTCTTCCTTCTTGCTTGGACCAACTTCATGAAGCTCAAGTGGTGATGGGGAAGTTGATCTTGTTTCTTCTTCAACTGCTACAAGGTCTTCATTTTCATGTTTACTGGAAATTTTGCTTACAACAACATTTTTAAATATTATCTCTATGTCACCAACATATATTTGTGAAAACCCATCAGTAGTTATTCCTTCATTGTTCAAGTATCCATTAGTAGATTCTCTTTGTTTCATTTCCAAGGTAGAAGGTGTCTCAAAATGATCTTCAATATTTTCAATAGAAACTTCTTCATACTCATGTGATGTCTCTTAATCTTTTTCAGAGTCACTTTGGATTGAATTTATATAATCTTCATGTACTACTTCTTATAATTCACCTATTTTAGAACTAGGTGGTTCATGGGTCTCCTCTTTTGCTCCTTCAAGCAAACTGATGCATTTTTCCCCTTGGTTTTCTTAAAATCAATATATTTTTTCCAACTTTGGATAGACAAAAATTTGAATCCTTTCATAATATTCTTGGTCATGTATTATTCAAGTATAGTTTCCATTATTTTTATTTTCTCCTCACTATCATATGAGGTTCCCTTTTCATCCCTAGCCATAGTTTCCTAAAAAACAATTGCCTTCTTCTCCTACTTTTTTTTCCTCTTCAAAAAAAGTGATTTTGGTTTCAATATCTAATGGTGGTCCCTGAATTATTATTCTCATAAATATCAGACTGCATCAGGTTCCAATATCATGATATGATACCACTATAATGACCCTTTTTTAAATTTTTACCAAAATGCCCAATTTTTCAAATTTTTCACAATTTTGGCTCTTGACTAGTTTTAGTGTCTTGGTCTCCAAATCAGCCCAATTGCTTCCAAAAATTTAGATAGGGTATTTGAATTATATAATAACTTAATTATTACTTTTAGGGATGTATTATCTCCCTCCAAACACTTCTCTAAGTCTATACTAAATTCTGAACAAGATAGAGGATTTTATTGGCAGTTTTGGGCTCAAATCCCCCCCCTCCCCCCGGGTAAGTGGTAGAAATGGCTTCCAAAATGTGAAGCAAACCACTTGAATTATGAAATTGAATTAGGGGATGTGTATAATACATTATCATAGACTCATATTTATAACAAATTGACCTCCCATGGCTGTTATCACTTCTTTCAATCAGATATAAAAAACTAGTTTTGGACCCTTAGGGAAATGAGGCGTAGTTTTCTCCAATGGTTATGAAATTCGACCCAATGGAAAAAAATTCTCAGTTACTGAAAATGAAACCTATAATATGCTTTAATCACATTCCATTCATTCATAAATTATTAATATTTTACACATCCATTTGAATTCATCAAGATTACAAGAGTTTACAACAAGGTAGTGGGGAAATGACACTATTTCTTCATTATTGAGCAATAATACATGAGATTTCTTGGCCTTTTTACCTGAGAGATTTATCAAATTAAAGAGAAAATAATTTACATCATAATAAAAAATACTGGATCAAGAGAAGCTCCATCAAATAGATGAATAGCTCACCAAGTGCACCTCACTTTATGGAGCTGAAATATGGTGAGAAAAATTGAGATGAAAGGAAGAACACACTGAACTTTGATGTGTACATGACCTGATATAGCTTGAAACTATAACTAAGACTCCATTGAATATCCTTAAAATACCTGAGTGTCCTCTCCCAACACCAACTAGGATGGAAACCTTTCACCCTCGAAATTGGCTAAGGCATGAACTAGTCATCCACTAGCTCTCTGTCTTCACAACAATAATTTCATAAATGATCAAAAGAACATTCTCTTGGTTGATTCCTGTAATTTATAAACATCCTTAGCCTTCTAAGGTTCCAAATCCATCCATAAACTCAATTCAATTCGAATTAGGGTGTGGGATCATGAATTGACATGTGTCCCCTCTTTCCTAGCCTTCCACCTTCCCCAAATTTGAGTAGGAGCCCATTGAGCTTCCAAAACTCACATGAGAGCTCTTTGGATGGTATATTTCGACCTAACATGTCATATATGTCAAATTTCATCCTTCATATATGAATTGTGTCATTATTGTCATAGAATCTCCATCATTAGTGTCATAGATGTCATAAATGTAAGGGGAATCTAGCCAAGTCTCCATGAAACTCCCATTTGGCTCTTCCTCTCCCCATGTAAGTTACAATTCATAAAAAAATTGACCTATGAAGTATATGGACAAGCATATTAACCTTATAATCTATTGAAATATTGTAACTTCGAAGAATATTCTATATGTATTTCTTTGTGGTCCCCAATGGTCCTACTGGGAGAACCACTTGTATTACTTTGTACCTCGATGCTCCTAATCGGAGGAACTAATAAGATTCATGAGGCAGTCCCCTTTAATTGTAAAGGTGGGTCATTAGCACTCCAGTGTGGTTACTTGAGCCTAAATGTGTAACTCGAGCCTACATGATTAACTCGAGCCTACATGACAGATGAGTTAACTTAAGTGAACGGATGAATATAAATAGAGGTGTAGTGCTCCTCATTTGAGACACACACACTCACTTGAGTAGCACACTTATGGAGGAGAGAAGTAGCTGGAAAAGGAGGAGGATCAGGTTTTTTATCTCCTTGTTGGTTTTACCTTTTTACCTTTTTGGGGCATCTATATTAAGGAAGATTTTGATAGGTTTTTCCCTTTAGGGTTTTCCCAGGATAAATCTGTGTTGTTCTTATGATACTGTTTCTTTCAGTGATCCTGTTTATATTCTTTTGTTATGGAAATGAAATGAAATACTGATGTTTTAGCTAAGCATATAAAAATTTAACATGGTATCAGAGCTAACCTGAATAGGACAGCTTTCACAAGCTATAGAATCTAGGGCTTATTACTTTTTGGTTCTCTCTCCATAATCGATCACCAAAAGAAGGCTAGGCCGACTCTCCATTGAAGGGTGCATCTTTCTGTCGAAGCAAAATTCGATTCTGAGCATTCTCAGTTTTCAGTGTGGGAAATTAGGGCTTCTTCCTGAAGAGGAATTTTTGAGTGAGCCTAGAATAGGATTTCTCTCCTCATCAAAATTTATGTTTAGAGACTTGGATCAAGATTTTTGGTTGGGTGAAACTCTGGGAAATTCAAACCCTAGTTTGACCCCGAGCTAGAAAAACCCTAAATACTAAAATGGATACGTTTTGGTAAATTTGCTATATACCAAGATTGGCGAAGGCTCAAGAGCTGAAAATTGTAGAGACTGAAGATAAAATCTTGATGTACACTGTGTCCCAAATTCGGCCTCACATTCTCTATATTCTGGGAGATATGATCCGTCAAAGTTAGGGTTCCAACCTCCTCTAGAATTCATCCCTAAACAGGACACCTGGGGAAAATTGATATAGGGTGGGCTACAGAGGTCCAAATTGAATTCCTGAAGATTTTCCAGAAATATCACAGACTATACCTTCTGTGGTATGAATTTCAAAACCATAAGATGAAACAGTGACACATGGTAGTCCATACAACTTCGCTATTCTAAGCAGTCCTGTAACAGGTCACCATGGGAAAAGGATCATAAATCCCAATTGGTGAAACTAATTCTGATGAAACATATGGTGTTGCATTAGGGACATGTGAGGTTACCTCAGTGTGAAGTTTAAAACACATAGGAGTAGTAATTTTGGATATATCACAGAAACAGTGACAGGCATTTCTGCAGAAGAAATTGGAAAACTAGGGCTTCCTGTTCTGAGAGCTTCCCTCCACTGTTTTCAGAAAAGGAGTACATTAAATAGATCCATTTGAAGAGATCTATCTTTATATCCAATCAGATCTTAAATATTTCAAGTTTTTAAAATTAGGGTTTCTCTGACAAACCCTAAATCACCTAGCTCTGGAAGAAGGATGGACACCTCAAATCGGTAAGATCTAATCTTTTGTTATTTGCATTTGAGGTTCTCATTTCAAAGTGATCTATCACATCAGCTTGATGATAAGCTTGGTAAAGTTGAAAACTTCCAAACATGGAAGTATTTTATCTCTCTAAAGAAAATGAATTGGACACCTACAGAAGTAGAGAGGTTCCAGTTCCATACTAAGATGAGGCTTAAAGCCTTACACAAGAAGAACTTGATCAAGGCCAAGAAGATCATTGTTGATTCAATCACGGATCAACCTATACCACAAGTGTCTTCCCTAAAGACATCGAAAATGTTTGATTCCTTGATCAAGCTATTTGAAGATAAGAACTTAAATTAGAAGATGGATTTGAGAAAATAGTTGAAGAATGTGAAGATCCAGAATGCAAAACAAATTGAAGCGGTAGAAGAAGAAGTGGAGAATGTAGAAGTGGTGATAGCCACCTTGAATGGCCTCCTAGGATCATGGGATTCATTCATGCAAAGAATGTATGCTAGAAGGAAGTAATTGCTTTCAACTCGACTCATAAGAAGAGAAGAATAAGATGGGAGCAATTGAAGATCAAGCTCTCACCATTCAAAGAAGATCCCTCAAGTGATGAGGAATATGAAGAACTCAATTCTTGAAGAACCTCTTATTCATCTTATCATTTGGATAAGAAATGATGATTTCATGAATGAATAAGATAATAAAGCAGAATGATCAAGATGGAGTCTACCCATGAAACAAATAAAAGATAAGTATTCAATTGTCATTTCATGATACTGTTTTGTTATACATTTGATTATATCCAGTTGATGTGTTATGCATGATAGATTGTTTGCATTAATGACTATATACTACTAATATGCATGTGATGGGTAAGTAGCTCATGGTCCTATACAACTCTCCATTGCTACTTATCAAGCCTCTTTGCTGACATATTGGATTAGTGCACAATCTCAATGATGTTGTTAGAATAATCAACCCATAGTTTACACACTTAGACATTAATTCATTTATTTTTGTCTTATTTGCCTAGTTCATGTGTCCCACCTTGTGCAAGTTGTTATTTGCCTATCCATAGAGGTCAAACTTGCCACATTTGACTCATGTAGCGCATGGGAAAGTCCAAGGATTCAAATCTGATTTATTCCTAGCCTCCTAGGTGCCTATCTGCTTTTTCTGCTTTATTGCCTACTTTTTCAGTGTTTTAAGGCAAATGGGAAAGCTAGACTAGGTGAGGTGAACTTGTTTTTTGTCCTACAAATCCTCCTCTCTTTCCTCCATGCAAAAGCGTGTATGAGCTGCCATTCCACCACTCTTTAGCTTGCCTACTCCTTTTTTCCAATTCATGAGCTCCATGACAGATTTGGGATCAGCTTTTTACACCTATGGGGGATTTGCTTATTTTTGGTAAGCCTGCTTTATGCTAGATTTGGATGCCTCCTCATGCATTCGATTTCCTGATGTATTCTATTTATTCATCAGCCTACATTATTACAGGGTTGGCTATTGTACACTTACAGAATACAGTTTAGTGTTACAGCTCCATTTTCAGTCTCTTTTGTGAGTGATTTTGCATGATCAATTGATAATTGTTGTGAGTAAAATTAATATATTACTGGGTTTAATTTCCACATGGTATCAGAGCTGGTATAAATTGTATTCTCTCCATCAAAAATTGTTTTGCAGGTTCGACATCAAAGACTAGGATCCTTCTACTGACAGTCGGGATAGATTTTCTAGAGCTATGGATCAATCACAGAAAACTATCTTGACTCCCTTCAATTTATTTGAATGGAAAGCAGAGATGGAGATACTGTTGAGAGCGAAAGGCCTCTACAGGGTGACTATGGAAACAGAAGTAGAGCCCAATGCAGCTGCAGAGAAGATAAAATGGCACAACAGGAGGGATGAGGTTTATGGCCTCCTGTGCCTGAGTATTTCCAGAGACCTCCTTTTCCATCTTGATGGATTGACATCACCGAATGAAGTATGGGAGAAGCTTGATGATATTTTTGGAAATACATATGAAATGAGGGGACATCAAATCGAAAATGAGCTGATTTCTCTGATTCCAAATAGATTTGAATCCCTGCAGCTATATTTCTCCAAGTTCAAAGCACTAGTTTTGCAGCTGAAACAGTGTGGTATTGAAAAGAAAGATGATCAGCTCATACTGGCCATCCTCTCGAAGTTGGGCCCTGACTATTCAGTGTTTGTTTCGACCTTCTATGCCACAAAACTGACAGCTCGAGCTTGGAAGATGCCTAGCCTTGCAGATTTCATGGAATCTCTCACACAAGAACATGACAAGCTGGTGATGATGGGCACCATCAAACCATCCAAAGATCAAGCTTTGATTGCTGGAGATTCGAAGGTGGATTCAAAAAGAAAAAAAGAAAGCTAAAAAGCCACCTGAGCAAAAGAGAGACAAGAAACAGTCTCCGGAGGATCTACAAGGTCCCAAGAAGAATACCCAGAAGAAGAAAACAAAGGTGAAATGAACAAGTGCGCATACTGCAATAAGGGCAATCACTCTGAAAGCTCTTGTATGAAAAAGAAGATTGATATTATGACCCAACTCCTGGAGAAGAATGGCATCTCCCTTCCAGAAATCTCAAAGAAGAGAGAAGGAGGATCAAGTTCAGATGACAGAGAGAGAGTTCATGCATTGGTTGCTGGCACATCAAGCTCACCCAGTTTTATCATTGATTCTGGAGCTTCAAGACACATGGTTTCGACTAAGGAGGCCTTCTCCTCACTGGACAAGTCGAAAGGACCATCTATTGTACTGGGAGATGACTCTCTCACTGAAAGTATGGGCAAAAGAAGGATAGATCTTGATCATGGTCAGTTCAACAATGTGCTGTATGTCCTTGGTCTCGCCTCCAACCTCCTGTCAGTGTATCAGATGACCCACACTGGGTCTCCTAAGAAGGTCATATTCTCCCCCGATGAAGTTGAGATCACAGAGATCTCAAGTGGTAGAGTCATTGCAAAAGGAATTGCAAATCATGCTCAAAAGGTATACATGTTCTCACACTTTCTACCTTACTCAAACCCCTCTACTCTTCTGATTCATGCTAATGAAGCTAGCAAGCTATGGCATGAAATATTTGGCCACCTAAACTACAAATATCTTTTTGATCTTATTGAAAAAGAGATGGTCATAGGGTTTCCCAAGATAAAATTTTCCAAAGGAGTCTGCCAAGGCTGTATCCTAGGAAAACACCCAGAGCACAAATTTGAGAGAGCTAGTCATGAGAGAACCTCTGCACCCCTCGAGCTGATTCACAGTGATGTTGCTGGCCCATTCCCTCATATGTCCATGAGTCAGGCCAAATATGCATTGACCTTTATTGATGAATTTTTCAGGTATTGTTGGGTTCACTTCCTGAAACACAAGTCTGAAGTTTTTGGCCTATTCAAAGTCTTTAAGGCTTTGGTTGAAAACCAGTCTGGAAGGAAACTCAAGGCCCTCAGATATGACAATGGTGGTGAGTGTGTCAAGTTTGAGTTTATTAATTATTGTGTAGATGCAGGTATTCATATGCAGCATTCTATCCCTTACACACCATAGCAAAATGGCGTTGCTGAGAGGAAGAACAGATCACTGAAGGAGATGGCAACATGCATGATGGAGGCCAAAACTTTGCCACCAAAGTACTGGGCCGAAGCTATCAACTGTGCAGCCTATATCCAAAATAGGGTGCCTCACAAACAGCTTGATGGCATAACTCCCTTCAAAGCATGGAGTGGGCACAAGCCAGATGTGACTCATTTCAGGATTTTTGGCTCAAAGGCTTGGGCTAGGATTCCAACAGAGAAGAGGAAGGCTTTGCAGCCCCAAAGCCAAGAGTGTCTTTTTGTTGGATACTTTGAATATTCAAAAGGGTACAAGTTGATAAACTTGAGCACAAACAAAGCCTTCATTGAAAGGTGTGTTCAATTTGAAGAAGAACCCCTTGCAGCAATGGAAGTTGGTGAAGCCTCTTCACCACCTGAACCTCAAGAAGTAAGTAAAGAGTTTGTTGAACATGCTGATTCTGATTTGTCTGATGGAGATGAGTTTATTGCAGACCCTAACAGCCCTAAAAGGCCAAAATGGGCAGCCAAGACACTGCATGCAGCAGGAGAGCTAGCTGGGGGTCCTAATGACCCAAGGAGGACTAGATCTCAATTTGAGAGTGGTCTATGCATGAAGGATCCTATGTTTGCTGAAAAATGCTATTTGATGGTGGAGTCTAATCCTCAAACATATGAAGAAGTAGTAGGAGATCCAAGATGGCAAACAACCATGAAGGAGGAGTTCAGCTCACTCCAGAAGAGCAACACATGGGATCTAGTGGATCTTCCTCCAGGAAGAAAGTTATTCCAGTGTAAGTGGTTCTATAAGACCAAATTTGCTACTGATGGTTCACCACTAAAGTACAAGGCTAGATTGGTAGCCAAGGGCTACTCACAGGTTCATGGCATAGATTACAATGAGACCTTTTCCCCAGTGGCAAAGATGGATTCCATTAGGCTAGCTCTAGCCATTGCAGCCTCAAGGCAATGCGAGGTACATCATATGGATGTAAAGTGTGCCTTCCTAAATGGAGATCTCACTGAGGAGATATATAATCAGCAGCCTCAAGGTTTTGCTTCTAACCCTTCTCTTGTGTGCAGGTTGAGAAAGTCATTGTATGGGCTAAAGCAAGCCCCCAAGGCTTGGTATGCCAAGATCAATAGATTCTTGCTATCACTGAATTTTGTTCGGTGCAAATCATATCCAAATGTCTATTTGAAGTTAGTTAATGGTTCATTAATGATAATTGTGTTATATGTTGATGACCTCCTCATTACAGGAATCTCACAGGCTGAGATTGCTTCCTTGAAGAGTGCTATGAACCAAGCCTTCTCCATGACAGGTTTGGGGCTCTTAAGTCAATTTTTGGGGCTTGAGATTGCTCAATCCAAAGATGGAATCAAGGTGCACCAGTCCAAATATGCCTTGGACTTGCTGAACAAATTCAGAATGAAGGATTGCAAAGCAAGCAAAACTCCTTTCCTTTCAGGAGTGAAGCTGGAAGAAGCTGATTCTTCACCGATGGTAAACAATACACTGTATAGGCAATTGATTGGATGTTTGTTGTATCTGACACATACTTGACCTGATCTTTGTTATGCAGTAAGTGTGGCTTCTAGATTCATGGATCAGCCTCAAGAGATCCATTGGAAAGCAGCCAAAAGGATCCTTAACTTTGTTCAGGGAACAAGGACACATGGGATCTTCTATAAAGCAAAAACTGATCTTGATTTGATTGGATTTACTGACAGTGATTGGGAAGGTGATAGCACAGACAGAAAGTCCACATCATGATATGTATTCATGCTTGTAGAAGGGCCAATCAGTTGGTCAAGCAAGAAACAGAGTGCCATTGCACTCTCATCTACAGAAGCTGAGTACAGAGGAGTTGTTAATGCAGCAACTCAATGTTTATGGTTGCAGGGTTTACTTGGAGAGTGTGGCTTCTAACCTGAGTACTAAACTACCATCTACTGTGATAACCAGAGTACCATTCGAATCTACAAGGATCCAGTTCAGAAGCAGAGAACCAGAGACATTGAGATCCATATGCACTACATCATAGAGCTTGTGCATGATGGCACCATTCACCTACTCTTCTGTTCATCTTCAGAACAAGTAGCTGATATCTTCACCAAATCATTTCGTGAGAAGACCTTCAGAAATCTCAAATCACTGCTGGGGATTTCTGATCATGCTGTAAAATCATGAGTGGAGACAAGATTCTACAATTTTGTTTTACAGTCCATGTTTAAGGGAGGATTTTCCCAAGTTGGTTTTGCGTCTTTCCTTGTTTAAATGGACATGCAATATGTAAAAGGGTGACTAAGCCTTGTTTCTAGGCCCTATATTTTTGATATATTACTCATAAATTCAGGCTTAAGGGGGGGTGCTATAATAATCAACCCATAGTTTACCCACTTAGACATTAATTCATTTATTTTTGTCTTATTTGCCTAGTTCATGTGTCCCACCTTGTGCAAGTTGTTATTTGCCTATCCATAGAGGTCAAACTTTCCACATTTGACTCATGTAGCGCATGGGAAGGTCCAAGGAATCAAATCTGCTTTATTCCTGGCCTCCTAGGCGCCTATCTGCTTTTTCTGCTTTATTGCCTGCTTTTTCAGTGTTTTAAGGCAAATGGGAAAGCTAGACTAGGTGAGGTGAACTTGTTTTTTGTCCTACAAATCCTCCTCTCTTTCCTCCATGCAAAAACATGTATGAGCTGCCATTCCACCACTCTTTAGCTTGCCTATTCCTTTTTTCCAATTCGTGAGCTCCATGACAGATTTGGGATTAGCTTTTGGGGGATTTGCTTATTTTTGGTAAGCCTGCTTTATGCTAGATTTGGATGCCTCCTCATGCATTTGATTTCCTCATGTATTCTATTTATTCAGTAGCCTATGTTATTACAGGGTTGGCTATTGTACACTTACAGAATACATTTTAGTGTTACAGCTCCATTTTCAGTCTCTTTTGTGAGTGATTTTGCATGATCAATTGATAATTGTTGTGAGTAAAATTAATCTATTATTGGGTTTAATTTCCACAGATGTCATGGTAGAGATGGAAGGAATCTAGAAATTTTATGTGAGATATGGATGAATGTTGTATTGTCTAAACAGTTACATGATGCATAAGAATTTGTCATTTTATGAAATAGTTCTAAACATGCAATTGGTGCGTTTGAATTGTAGGAAAGGTCCTGTACAACCTCCTACAAGAAAAGAAGGATGAGACTTGTTCCGAAGAACAAGTGATGACAATTCAAGATTCACTTCAATAAACATGAATTTGAAGCTCCTAGGGTTAGAGACACCATGATGGAAGAAAGAGCTTCAGAGAGCGGTAGATCCACCTTGAAGGATGAAGATCACCATGGGTACAAGAGATAACTCAAGATGAAGAAAAGAATGCCATGAAAGAAGCTATGATCAAAGAATAACAGTTGATCATGGGGAATGATGTATACGATATGATTTCGAGACATAAAGGGAAAGTATGCGGTATAGATATTGAAAAGATTCAATATGTTGGAATGCAAAGTCATGGCCACACCCATGGACTCCAAACTGAAGCTGTTAGCTAATGACTCATTAGAGTTAGTGGATGTGACTCACTACAGACAGATCATTGGGTCATTGATGTACTTAACAAATACCAGACCAGACATTTGTTTTGCTGTGAACACCTTAAGTGAATATCTTGTTCAACCAAGACGGGTTCACCTAGTAGCTGCAAAACACGTGATGAGATATCTGAAAGGGACTATAGACTTTGGTCTATACTATGATGGTAGCCATGGATATAGATTGTATGGCTACATAGATGTAGATTGGGCTGGAATTATCTCAGACAGGAAAAGCACATCAGGCATATGATTTTGTTTGAGGTCTTCTATGAGTTCATGGTTTAGCAGGAAATAGTCCAGTGTTTCTCTTAGCACGGTTGAAGCAGAATACATAGCAGATTGCTCTACTAAGTTGTGAAGCCATATGGCTTCAGAAGCTGATATCAGGTCTCTTTGACCTGAAGATGGACACCACAATGATTCTATGCGATAAACATAGTTGTGATGACAAATACCCTGTGTTCCGACATAACACGTAGAAATCCGGTATTTCTACATACAAGATAAGATGCAAATGATGATACTGTAGATGCAGATGATGGTGATTTAGTATTTCTATATTGAACATAGAGATGATGATGTTTCATTATTCCCATACTGAATATATAGATGATGATGATTTCAGTATTTTTTATAGCTTAAAATGACACATCTCTTCCTGTGACCACTTTCCCATGATTCCGTTGCATGTTGTCATTTCCATGACGACAATTCATGAAAGTCACTGAAAAAACACCTATCTTGGAGGACCTATATATTGAGTTATGTAACTCTGTTTGACCTCATATCTACACCGTTGGAAAGGTATTTTAGTTAGCTAAAACTTTCTAGAAGATACCAAAGTCTTAAAATGCCCAAAAACACCCTTAAAATGCGTTTTTTTCCATTCGTGACTTTCCTTAAGGCAAAGTCGTGAATGCCTCCTAAATATTCGCGAGTTGCTCTCTTACATACTCGCGAATACAAAAAGTTGCTTATATTTGTGAATTTCTATATTGGAAACCTGCGGATGATTCGTGACTATCCAGTTATGCAACCCACGTATTCGCGACTGTCCAGTTGTGCAACCTACGAATACCTTTTAAAAATATTAAAAAACTCACCGTTTAAATTTTGGTTAGTTTGGGTAGTTATGCAACTGAATTCTTCAGTTGTAACCACTTTTTCTTCACCCCTAACTCTTTCTTAATCATATAAATAGAGGTAGGGAGGTCCATGAGGGGGGACTTGAATTTCTGCATTGTTATGCTAGAGGAATTGGAGCTCTCTTTTCCCACACCTTTGCCTTGGCGATCATCCCCTTGTGTTGCAGAGCTTGGAGGCTGAGTTCTTTGGAGAAGAGAAGCAGCAGAACCAGATCAAGGTTTTGTGAGGTGCCAAACTTGAAGATAAGGTATACTTGTACTTGTTTTCAATATTAATAAAGATGTGATGTCCTTCTTCTTCCCAAATCATTGTTCAATGTGTGATTGAATCTCTGTTTCTGATCATATGATGATGTTATTCAGATCATTTGTTCATGTTTATTTGATTATCATTGTATTATATGTGGTCATATTGGTTTGAGGAAGGTATAATTCATTTTGCAGGTCTCTTGGAGCGAGAGGAACAAGAAGAGGATTGAAGAGAAAGCTTGGACCAGTCTTCAGTTAGTCAGGTGTGGACCTTTATCATCTCTGATCTTGCTTATATATGCTTGCTGAACATTGTGCATCTCTCTTTCAACCCCAGTATGTTGATGGCCTCTTAAACCCTAGTCATAGGATACTTTCCTTTACAACAGTATTCCCATACTGAAGATATAGATGATATTTCAGTATTTACATACTGTAGATATAGATGATGGTGATTTCGTATTTCTATAATAAATATAGAGATGATGATGCTTTCAGTATTTCTATACTGAAGATATAGATGATGATGCTTTTAGTATTCACATACTGGAGATACAAATGGTGATAGATCAGTATTCAGATACTGAAGATGTAGATGATGATGGTTTGGATGATGATGAACTGATGAAGCCTCTGCCTCAAGTAGAGTTCGAACACTTTCAAGACAAGCTTGGTGTTGTTCGGAAAGGCCTTCCTTGAAAGGGGGAGTAGTGATGTTGCAGTGGGATTGTATCATCCCTGGGAACTTGCCCTAAAGTGATCCGAAGACCTCGGTCTTCGAGAATGAAGAGGGATTGTATCATCCTGGGACATCTGTCCATAATAGATCCGGTGACCTCGGTCCCCGAGAACATGGTGGGATTGTATCATCCCTGGGCACTTGCCCTAAAGTGATCCGGAGACCTCAGTCTTCAAGAATGAAGAGGGATTGTATCATCCTGGGACATCTATCCATAATAGATTCGGTGACCTTGGTCCTCGAGAATGTGGTAGGATTGCATCATCATTGGAGATCGTCCTAAAGTGATAGGGACTGATTCTCCCGTAATCAATCCGGTGGCTTTGGTCGTCGAGAATGTGGTAGGATTGCATCATCCTTGGACATAGTCCTAAAGTGATAGGGACTGATTCTCCCGTAATCAATCCGATGGCTTCAGTCCTCGAGAATGTGGTAGGATTGCATCATCCTTGGACATAGTCCTAAAGTGATAGGGACTGATTCTCCCGTAATCAATCCGGTGGCTTCAGTCCTCGAGAATGTTGTAGGATTGCATCGTCCTTGGACTTAGTCCTAAAGTGATAGGGACTAATTCTCCTGTAATCAATTCGGTAAATTCGGTTGTCAAGAATGTGGTGGGATTGTATCATCCCTGGAATTTAAGTCCAAAAGTGATCCAAAGACTTTTTGTCTTTGAGTTGTGGATTGCAGGTTGTTGCTGATGATGATGATGATGTACTGATCGAAAGATCAGAGTATGATGATGATGCTGTTGCTGATGATGATGATGTTCTCTGATCGAAAGATCAGAATATGATGATGATGATGTTTCTCTAATCGAAAGATCAGAAGTTGCTGATGGTGATGTTCTCTGATCGAAAGATCAGAATATGATGATGATGATATTTTCTTATCAGAAGATCAGAAGTTGCTTATGATTATGATGTTGCTGCTGATGATGATGTTTTTCGATCGAAAGATCAAGATGCGATGATGATGATGATGTTTCTGATTGAAAGATCAGAATATGATGATGAGTTAATGTTAGAGTATGTTGATGTTCAGTTGATGATGTTTTTGATCAAAAGATCAGAGGCTGATGATACTGATGATTCTGATTGAAATATCAGAGTATGATGATGATGATATTTTTATGCTGATATTTTGATGATGATGATGATGTTTTCATGATGATGTTTCTGATCAAAATATCAGAGTATGATGATGATGTTGTTGCTGATCGAAAGGCCAAAGTGCTGAAGAAGATGTTGCTGATCGAAAGGTCAAAGTGTTGAAGATGATGTTGCTAATCGAAAGGTCAAAGTGCTGAAGATGATGTTGCTAATCAAAAGGTCAAAGTGCTGAAGATGTTGTTGATCGAAAGGTCAAAGTGCTGAAGATGTTGCTGCTGATTGAAGAGTCAAGATGTTGAAGATCTTGCTGATCGAAGCGGTCAAAGTACTGATGATGCTGAAGACTAAAGATTGAAGATGAAGACTACATGATGTTGAAAAGCTTCCAATGATTTATAGATGTATCGCCCTGATGATGTTGATGAGGTCCTCTATCTCTCTTCTATTATTGTTGTTGTTGATGTTGTTATAGAATACCCTTCTCGTTAAGGGGGAGTGTTGAAATATTGTAACTTCGAAGAATATTCTATATGTATTTCTTTATGGTTCCCAATGGTCCTACCGGGAGAACCACTTGTATTACTTTGTACCTCGATGCTCCTAATCGGAAGAACTAATAAGAGTCATGAGGCAGTCCCCTTTAATTGTAAAGGTGGGTCATTAGCACCCCAGTGTGGTTACTTGAGCCTACATGTGTAACTCGAGCCTACATGATTAACTCGAGCCTACATGACAGATGAGTTAACTTAAGTGAACGGATGAATATAAATAGAGGTGTAGTGCTCCTCATTTGAGACACACACACTCACTTGAGTAGCGCACTTGTGGAGGAGAGAAGTAGTTGGAGAAGGAGGAGGATTAGGTTTTTGATCTCCTTGTTGGTTTTACCTTTTTACCTTTTTGGGGCATCTATATTGAGGAAGCTTTTGCTGGGTTTTTCCCTTTAGGGTTTTCCTAGGATAAATCTGTGTTGTTCTTGTGATACTATTTCTTTCAGTGATCTTGTTTATATGATTTTGTTATGGAAATGAAATGAAATACTGATGTTTTAGCTAAGCATATAAAAATTTAACATAATCCATCCAAAAACATTAGGGTGCATCCATGGAGGTGGGTAACAATTTTTGGCAACGAATTTTCGGTGAAATGCAAAAAGTGCACCCTCGATCGAGGTTTTAATACCTTGATTGAGGGTTTAACAAACGCTCGATCGAGGTTCTTTTAAAACCTTGATCGAGCTCTTGTTAAACCCTCGATTGAGGTTTTACCAAGAGCTCGATTGAGGGTTTAGCTAACCCTTGATCGAGGCAGTGACCTCAATTGAGCTACGGACCTCGATCGAGCTTCCTTTTTTTTTAAATTATAAAAAGGATCGCGTGCACCCATAGCCACAATCCATTTCCCCACAAAAATCCCTCGATCGAGCACATACCTCCACTGAGCATCTGCGTCCCCAAACATGTCTCTCATGCAGCCACCCCCCTAGAGACCTCGACCGACCGACCATGCAAGCCATGCCCCCTTTCACCAGAATGTCGGATGAGAGAGGTAACCCTCAATGCTTGTTTTTTGAAATAGAAATGGAATTTTAATTTTTTAATTAAGTTTTAAA
>LPNX011014610.1:245022-258214 GCA_001517045.1 Pseudotsuga menziesii
CATGTTCCCCGATGGATTGGGTTGAGATGATGCATGATGACACTTCTTGATGGACTGATATTGTTTTGGAAGACCTTCCTTATGTATAGATATGTTCAAGACAACCAATATGTACTGATGATATCCAAATGAGTTACATCACGATGATGCCTCCCTAGCTAAGAGGGAGTGATGATGTAGTAGTTGTGTGTGACACATTCTCACAAAGTCAGCATGAAGTTTGCTACTGCAACTACAAGAATACTTTTTGGGGGTTCTGTGGATATAAACTGATCTCTGAACTTATATATCTATTAGAAGATTGTTTTGTTTTCTCCCTTTATGGTTTCCTAGTTCAAATATCTTGTGTACATTGTTTATGTGCTTGGTTATTCTTTTAGTGATCCTATTATTGATATTATACTGCTACTACAAAATATAAGAAGAATATCCATTGATCCCACCATATAAATATTCCAACAACACTACCATTGGAACCTATTTAAGCATCCCTCCCCATTCTTTCATATCCTTTTCATTATCTCTCTACATTCTTCTTCTCTCATTTTTGTCTTTTGGATTTAGTACTGTGGAGGTCTTTTTGTTTTTTATCATATGCTTTAGAGTTTCTATTTTTATCTTTCTCCTTAAACCTCTACAATTCTAGGAGACTATTATCATTATTTTTTAGAGAAGGATTGAGGTATTTTCCCCTTTAATTTCTCACTTACTCCTATTTTTTTCCTCGTTGAGTTTGACAAAATTCTTATATGTTGGTCCAAACTTGTTTTCTTTCCGTTCACCTTTTCTTTCTCTATCTGATCTTCTCTACATGTTCTATTACGATTTTTTCATTCCTTCCCTATAAGTTATATCTCTTCTTATGTGTTCTCATATGTGATCTCCTAATTAGACCGAATTTGTCGTTTACTTACTGATCTGAAAGCTCCAGACGTTGCCTCTGGAAATGGGTTCTCCTAAGTTAACATACCATTATCGTCTTCTTTCCCTTTTTCTACCATGGGTGGTTGTTTCCCTCTTAATTATTTATGGTTTTTATCCTTTATGTCCCCTTATTCTTATGGCTTAGGATCAAGCCCGTCCAAAACCTAGAACTTGTTAACATGCGGGCTAGTGGAGTCGTATCATGTTGGAGGAAACTGCCTCTTGGATCCAAAGTGGGGGTTAGTGAAGTTGTAACCTATTTGGAAGGACCTCTACCCTTATTTGTGACAACATTCCAATCTCCTTCCTCATTTATCTCTACCTCCATACTTCTTTTCTTTGCACATGCTTTCGCAAAATGACCATACTCATGACAGAACTTATATTTGAAGGGGATTTGTTCATAGTTAACCTTATGAAGATACATCCACTTCTCCATTGATAGTTTTATTTCCTCTAGCATCCCTTTTTCTAGATCGACCTTTATGAAAATCCTGGCATAAGAGAAGAGGGGAGGCTTTGGTTCTACCCTGTCGATGAACTTACCAAGAGAGTTACCAACGGCCTTTAGATATTCATCCCCCCAACAATGAAGAGGAAGGTTGGGGGTATTTACCTTGATAGGTACCTTCGAGGGGACACCTTTATCTAAATCAAATGAGACATATCAATGATTCAAATGCATTCCTCTTAGGTCCATGAAGTATGATCAATTCCTAAAGATCAAATCCCTGCCCTCTTTGTGTTCAAATAAAAAGACAGAAAACCCGTTTCCACAAAAAAATTCTACCACCTCGCCTTTAATTAATGATCTCTAGGTTTTGTTCAACCATGATTCTGTTGACTTTGGAGATGACCATGATCTTTTAAATTCACCGATCAATCCTTTCTTTATCGAATTTATTATTTTTCTGTTTGCGGTGAATGAACCAAGTTTTACTTCTGGAGCTTCAACTATCTTCACAAATCTTGGATCCTTTTCAGACGTCAACTTTGGATCGACTATCAAAGAAGTAACGAGATGCTAACGAAAGTGGGAATCCATAGAGGGAGCCCCCCTTGACTCAAGCTCTAGAGGAGCATCCATGAGAGTAAACAACAAAATTCTTGCAAGCTAGAAGAAACCCTAACATCATCTCTAGCCCCTTATTTTAATTTTTGTGACAATAACTGCCCCCCCCGCCCTCATAAAAAAGAACCTATTGCAGTTCCTTGAACATAGATCCTGATAAATTATGACTATGTCAATTGTATGGTGATTCCTTTGGCCAATTCAAGAGGAACCAAATATGTTTGTAGGGTTGGATAATATGGGAAAGATACTTGAAGAATTAAATTCACATTTATTGTTCAAGTGAATTCATTGATTCTTTTTTTGATCACCTCCTACTCTTTGTAAGCCTCAAATGCCAAGGTTTTTCTTGTCAAACCATCATGTGAAAAATATTGTGAATTCTTTTATAAATATATTCCCATAACCCATGACTTTAAGAATAATACCCATAGAAATTGAACCTCGTCTATGAAGAAAATATATCCACACTCTACCAATGGACCCAACCTCTTTGATCTTTTTAAGAATCTATAACACTAATAATTAAAGATAACAATCAAATAAAGATGAACTTTAATGTAACATTGCACATTTCATCTAAAATTATCTTAAGGGTGTTCCAAGCAATTTTGTTCTAAGCCATGTTAAGACCATCTTATAGGATCATGTTTGAGAAGCAACACTATGAAAATCAACTCTCAATGGAAAAAAATTTGAATCTCATTGCATATGACCACATTGACATCTTCCACACATGTCCATAAAAAAATCTGAAACACATTAAAATGTATATATGATATATATAAAAAAATGGAATTTTAGATTATCATGTATGATATTTGATGTTATAGTTACATCACTCACCATGAAGTGATGTTTGATGTTATAGTTCCATCACTCACCATGAAGTTATGAGATACTTAATAACCAATGTAAATCCATAATGTTATCCTCAAATTTATCAAACATCAAAAGAAATCAAATCCTCTAACTTGTAAATTTTTTAATCTTTTAAAATGGATTTATAGTGTTGTAATACATCTCAACTCAATAAAACTCATATCTTAAAATTTAAGTAATACAACTATGTAAAAAATATAACATTATTATTATTGGTAAATTATTTTCTTGTAAATATCACATCTATCATATATATATATGTATGTATGTATATATGAATCGACATTAATCTCTGTGCAGATGTAAATTTTTGGAAACCTAATGTCCAAGAATAGTGTAGAGTTTAAAAAATTAAATTGTTTTTTAAATTGGTGATTTTTCATATGTTTGATTGGCCAACAAGTTGGTAATGTCAGCTTTATGACTATGCTCTGGGCATTGGCAGAGCGCCAATGCAAACGATCTGGAATATGGAGGATCCATGCAGATTGGGAGCATTGAAGGCGCTTGTTTAATATTACAATTTTTTTGGTGTTGTTTTGTTGCATACAGGGTAAGGTTCACCTCATATTTTGAAAATATTCCTTGAGAGAATAATCATGGTGTTTCTCATCTTTCATTCCTCTCCTCCATCCTCTCCATGTATTCATTTTTCTGCATGATTTTTTTCTCGAATATGTTCTCTCTGCTCCATAGAACTTGTGGGATCTTTTTTTTTTCTTGGGCCCACAATTTGTTTATCGGAATATTCATTTCAGTCTTCTTGCCCTCCTAGATTCCAGATTTGGGTTGATGTAATTGTGAAAAGAAGATATTCACAAGTGCATAATTTTCTCCCCCAAAACAAATCAATCATAGAAAATTTAACTCTTCAAAAATGGGGTATTGCCATGGATTGTTGATTAAAGGGTTTTTTAAATGGTGAATTAGGATTGATGTTCATGCATTTGCAAATGTATTGGTGATGATTTCTTGGGAAGTTGCAAAAACCTGGGTGCAATAAAGTAATTGCAAGAATGGTAGATCATATAGACATATTTTATCCTTTTATAGAAGTGTTTTAAGCCATTCCTTTTTGTTATAAACCGCAAAAATTTTAGCATCATTTATGTAATGCATGTATTGATTTCTAAATGCTAATGCCCATGCTCACTAAGTACAACATAATTAGGAAAATCATATTTGTTCACATAAAGCTTCCCCAACATCTGATGCAGGTATCCCAAGAACACTTGAGTGGTGTCACTTTTGTGTAAATAAACATAGTGCGTTGAATAATTTAGAACTAAACATTTCCCATGAATTATGTTGTAATTTTAAGCATGAATATAGCTCAGTCATGCAATATTGGATGGATGCAAAAATGTTGCAATCAAGTTCAAAAGTTTCCTAGCATAAGGGTGATCAATATTCAGACTGCCTAGTAGCAGCAAGAATTGTGTCCATTGGATTTCAAGCTACTAGAGATTCAACGGACACCATGCCTGCTGCAGCCTCATTAATTAATTTTCACCTAGCATAAGATCTTTCTCTCAAAATCTGTATTGTTTGAAAACTCACTGTCAACTGACAAATTTATTGCATGATGGTATCTTTTCACAGATAATTGTGCATTATACTTGTAAAATTCACATTCTAAAGGAAAATTTTCAATCAAGCTCATCACATCGATAAACCTGTCTCAGTTTGTTCGCATTAATCCTATGGGAAAAATGAATATTAACCATGATGTGAACAACCACTATCTAAAAAGCAATATTTGGTGATTCAAATTGCGCCTCATTACGCCAAATGGCATGCACATATGTTTAACCTGTATAAGCTTTATTGTTTACTCATGTCTACTTGTTCAAAGTCTTCTCTTTGTTTTTTTTTCTTCATAAAGAAAAAAAAAATTTGGTATTAAAACTGTCATAATTACAATCAGATAGAGAGAGGTTCTGTTTCAGATTCTTCCTACTATAAATATATTAATAATCAAAACCATACAAAATTTTACATACATTCCATTATATTATCAAATGATTCAGCCTATATCATTCAAATCATAGTCCTAAGAATTTATCATTGTTTTCTATGAAACAACATAAAGTAACTAAAACCCATAATAGGGACAAAAGACAAATAGTTGGAGTTATTAAACTCTCAATTTACCCGATTCAATCATGTTCCCATTAATTAGCTCCTCAAATAGTATATATCCACTCTTATATCCAATTGCCTTTTTTGATAAAGCATCTGCTTCTCCACTGAATTCCCTATAAATATGATGAAGAGAGTTCCTTGGGAAGGAATTCAATAGACTTATAACTCTATTCAGTCAATAAGACAAGTCCATTGATTGGATGAGATGCACCTAATTGACCCAATCTATGATGACTTTGGAATCCCCCAAAATTTGATAGATATGGATATTCTTGTGTAGAGAAAGTCAAAGTAGCCCCCATAAAGCTACTAGTTCCACCTTTGTGTTTATTCCAAATCCCACAGTTCAAATTCTGTGTATATAGTCTGTTGCATTCAAAATTTTAAAAGGATATTTATGTCGGTGCATGTGCATCCAAAATTTTTACAGGGTGGTTGAATTTATTATGTTATTTTTGCAATCTATTTAGAAATGATGACCAATAGACACAATTACCGAAGAATGAGGTACTAATATAACACTTATCAGTTCCATTTACCTTTCTCTGGTATCTCTACCTACTTGTCTTTAAGGATTTGTTTAATTTCAAATATGAATTTCAATACTGCTTTGGTTATGTCATAGAATATTTATTGTGCATATATGATAGTTCCATGTAGCTATGGACCTCTCTTGTGAACACCAATTGAGACGATTAACTAGAGTTACCGCTCAGTCATAAAAATTTCTTTTCGAGACTCAACCTCCTTTTTTCTTTTCCTTGTCGGGTAAGTGTTCGACCAATACTTCGAGAGGCCTAACTTCGACCAAAACTTCAACAAGTTAAACTTTGACCAACCACTTTTAGTTGAGACACTTTTATAGACTTTGACCAAACAAATTTTTACCTTGAAAAACACTAACTCGAATTCAATCGGTTTTACTTCGACCACACTTTTAGTTTCGATCAACTCCCAATTTGACCTGACTTCTTTTACTCAAACTTTTATAAAAGAGATTTCTTAGTCTAAATACTTATAATATGAAAAACACTTTTCAGCGACCAGTAACTTGGGGTAAACCTCGACATAACTATATTGCAACAAACTCACAATATCATATAACCAAATATTAAGTAAGACTTGTGCCAAGCACTCTGTCGTAAAAACTCAACCTTTTATAGGGTGAAATATTTATGGATTATTTGTCTTTAACTAAATGATAAATGTAAACAACATTTACGCAAGTAATTCTGGAGAAAATGTGCAGATAAATAAGACACTCATTCAACCACAAACAATGGATTTATATATCTTGTTGAGACATAACAAATAACTATTTCCACAAATACAAACTTGGAAATTTACAAGGACGTTTCACCTTTATAGAGCATCAACTCTCTACACTTTTCAAAAACACACAGATATTGAGCTCTTGAACTCTCCACAGAGTTTTTCATTCTTCTCCACTATTGAAATCTCTCTCGATTTACAAATATTCTTCAGTTACATATATATAGATTAAAACTCATCTACCAGCTTACATTAAATATTGTAATAACTATCGACTATAAACTTATCTTTAGAAATTAAATTTGTTTGCCTTATATATGAGAGATGCAAACTTTTCAATCCGTCAAGTTGTTTGACAAAAGTTGCGCTATAATAGAATCTGACAAAGTCAGCTGAGATCGGATACATATCTGCTATTAATTAATAGTTCCAACACTCCCCCTTAATTATGAGCATATGGGGATATTTAAACAAAGTTTGACAAAATGTTTTAGAGTTGAAACTTGCTCTGTCCATGACAGAATTCATTGTGTAGAACTTGTCATTCCAAGATAACTTCGTAGATACTGGAATGTACCCCTTTCCAATGGTTGTGTAAAAGTGTATGCAAGTTGATCTTTAGACCTACAAAATTCTAAACAAATTTTTGTGTTGTTTACCAATTCTCTTATGAAATGATACATTGTGTCGATGTTCTTGGTTATCTTATGAAACACATGGTTCTTAAATAATTCAATTGATGAACTAATGTCGTAGAAAATGGTTGTTGGTTCTTACTGGTTTTGCGATAGGTCTTTTAATATTCTCCACATCCAAACGACTTGACATGCAGTTCTTGTAGCTGCAACATACTCTGCTTTTGCTGAAGACAGAGTTAATATGGGTTGTTTCTTCGAATCCCATGACACAACACCTGTACTAAAATGAAATATATGTGCTTTTCCTGTCATTTGTGCTGCCTCCATTGTCACTAATAGTGTATCCAATGAGTTCAAAATTTTCTAAGGTTGAATACATTATACCAAGATCCTTTGTGACACTTACATACCTCATAATTATTTTACGAGCCTGCTAATGAGAGTCTTTAGGTGACTCCATGACTCTTGAGATCATACTTACTCCATACATAATGTTTGGTTTTGTCACAGTTAAATATGTATGGCTGCCAACAAGTATTTTAAACAATGTGGGATCAACAGTTGATCCATCATTATCCTTGCTCAATTTTAAATATGTTATTACTCATGTTGGGGATGTCTTTCAATTAAACATATTGAATATTTTTAAAACTACACTTGCATACTTTGACTATGATATGAATATACCACTTTCATACTGCTGGACTTCAATGCCCAGGAAAAACTTCATAAGACCCAAATCAGTCATTTCAAATTCACTTTCCATGACTGTTCTAAAATATTTTATGCCAAAGTCACCAATAAATATTAAATCATCCACATATAGGAATACAATTAACATGTTACCTTGCTCATTGAATTTTGTGTACAACGTCAGTTCACTTTCTCTTCTATGAAATCCATTCTGAATGAGATAGGAATCAATGTGACTATACCAAGCTCTAGGAGCTTGCTTCAAACCATAGAGTTCCTTTTTCATCCTGTACACTTTGTGCTCTTGATATGGAACTTCGTAGCCTTATAGTTGTTTCACATACACTTATTCCTTTGCATAGCCATTCAAAAATTCCATTTTAACATCCATTTGATAAACATGCCATTTGTTTTGAGAAGCAATGACCAAAAATGTTCTGACTGTGTCCATGCATGTGACTGTTGCAAAGGTTTCATTGAAATATATGACGCATTTTAGTGTGAACCCTCTTGCAACCATTCTAGCCTTGTGCTTCTGCACATTCCCATCGGCATCTTGCTTGGTCTCATAAATCCATTTGATGTTGATTACATCCTTACCTTTTGGTACATCTATCGGCTCCCATGTTTGATTCTTCTTGATGCATTCTCTTTCTTAATCCATGACTTCTTCCCATACTTCTTCTTCAACCACTTCCTCAAATATTAGTGGATCATCTATTTGAGAAAATAATGCAAAGAGAGAGGCTGAATTTGGTGTACTAGCTTCGTATATTTCACACAGACTTCTTGTCTTCATTGGATCTGTTGATGTTGACCTCGAGGAAATGCTTGATGGAGTCTATTTTTCTCTTGGTGTGTTCATCGACATAGCTTCAATTATGACTTGTGTTGATGTTCCTTCTGCTAAACCATGTCGGGGTGTTGGGGAGGGTTGATAGTGCTGTGATATTTTGACTTACATGTGGTGTTTGAACCACTTCCTACACCATGTCATCATGCTTGACATTCGACACAATCTTGAAATTATTCTCGATGGTTCCATCCCATGATTAATTCTCGAAAAATTTAACATCACGACTAATGATTACTTTCATTTTGAAACGATCATGCAATTTATATTATTTTGTGTCTTCAGAGTAACCAACAAAAATACATTTATGTCCCTTGTTGTCTAGTTTCTTTCTCAGCTCATTTGGAACATGAGCATATGTGACACAACTAAAATTTTTTAAATGAGAAACATTGTGATTGATACTTGTCCATGCTTCTTGAGTAACTTTGTTCTTCACGCTCTTTGTCGGATATGGGTTCATAATATATACAGCAGTTGCGACTGCTTTAGTTCAATATTCATTTGGCAGATGCTTGGTTTCCATCATGTTGTGGCCATATCCATAATGGTTATGTTCTTCCTTCCGGTGACACCCTTCTACTGAGGTCTATACTGTGCAGTGAATTGCTTGTGTATGCCATGGGTCTTGAAAAAAAAATAGGAATTCATTGGAGACATATTCACCACCTTTTTCTGTCCTTAATATTTTGATGTGATGTCCACTCTGGTTCTCCATGAGTTCCTTGAACTGCTGAAAACAACTAAATGCGTCATATTTATGTTTTAGAAAATATAACCATGTTTTTCTTGAGTAGTCATCAATAAAAGTAAGAAAGTAATTGCAGCCTCCCATGGATGATGTCTGCATTGGGACACATATGTCAGAGTGCACAATCTCAAGTGGTGTGCATGCTCTATATGACATTCCAACCGGAAAAATATCTCTATGTTTCTTTCAAAAAATGCAGCCTTCACAACCACTCTCTATTTTTTTGATTAATGGAAATCCTTTAACCATATTATTCATGTGCAGTAGCTTCATCCCACCAAAATTCAGATGTCCAAATTTGAAATGCCAAAGCCAAGACTCATCCTGAACCTCTAATTGGAATAATTCCTGAAAATCAGTGTTGTCTTTTTCTTTCTTGTCACAATGCTTGTCTCCTTCTTTCCTTTTCACCTTAAATGAAACTCATGTATTTGTATTTTCTTTCATTTCTAGAACTATCCTCAAAGGAAACAAGTGATTTCTTTTGACTGGCACTTTTTCTATCAGCTAGTTGCTTGGATGTGCGTCTTTAATCACACAATGGTTTCATCCATGTTCAATCTATAAAAATTTTGTATCAGTTGTCCAATGCTCAACAAATTGTGTTTCAGACCTTCAACATGATAACCATCAGGAATAATATTTTTCTCCCCCTGTTTGGTTAGAATACCAACAATACCTTTTTCCAAAACAATGACTTGGAAATTATTTCCAAGTGTGACATCAGTTTGAATTGATTTATCTGGACTAGAAAACAAATTTTAATTACCAATCATGTGATTGCTACAGCCTGAATCTAAGTACCATATGTCACAATATGGAATTTATTGGACAAAATTGCATTCAATTGGTGATGTGCGTGCCATTAACATTGTGCTCAATGAAGTGCTAGTGTTCGTCGACTGATTTTTTATTTTTATTCCTTGACCATACTGATTTTTCCTGCATTCATATGCATAATGACCAAATTTATTGCAATAATGACATTGAATTTTAGACTTATCAAACCTGTGACCACTTAATTGACTGGAGTTCTGATTCTATCCTTTAATGGTGACATTCGCGGGACTGTTGTTGCGTCCTCCTCTAGAAAAATGTCTTCCTCTTCCTCTAGAATTATATCTCCCCTTACCTCTTCCACAACTTATGGATGATTGTGTTGCAAATGAACCTTCTAATGATGTGTTTGATTTGTTGATTCTATGTCCATAATTGATGAGCGAGTTTGTAACTCATCAATGGTAAACTGCGACATGTATTCAAGTTTCTTCCAAAGTCATGACCAAGGATTCAAATTTATGGGGAAGGATTCTAAGAAATTTTTCAACAACCCTTCTGTCCTCTATATTATCTCCATGATATTTCAGTTGATTTATTAGAACAACAAATTGAGGGTAAAATGAGTCCACTAACTCTATGTCTTTCATTGACAGAGATTTAAAATATCTTCTAAGAATCTGCAACTTAGGATTCTTTACCTTCTCCAAACTTGATAGGAGGTTTCCAATGTATCCCATGCCTGCTTAGCAGTATTTTTTGTTGCTACTCTTGGGAGTATTCTGTCATGCATGGCTTGCTATATGTAGAACAAAGCATTTCCGTCTTTCTTCCTCTGTTCCCTTAGGGAATCCTTTTCAGCTTCAGTGAGATAATTATATGTCGCCTAATCTATTGGTTCTACGTAGCCATTATGGACTATTTACCATACATATTGTCCTTTGAACAAAGCCTTCATTGCTAGATACTGATATTCATTACTCTTTCCTATTAATATTGGAGTTTGCAAACTTCACATGTGTGTACCATAAGTGGAAGCCATAGTTTTAATTTTCCTTAGAGAAATATTTTTTTTAAACAAGTTTTTTTTCCTAAACCTCATTCTGATAATAGATCTTGTGAACAATCACTGAGATGATTAAATTGAGTTACCGCTTAATCATACAAATTTATTATCAATACTCGACCTCTTTTTTCTCGTCGGGTAAAAATTTGACCAATACTTCGGTAGGTGTAACTTCGACCAATATTTCTACAGGTCTAACTTCAACAAAAACTTCTTTTGGTCTAACTTTGAGAAAAAATTCGACAGGTTAAACTTCGACCAACCATGTTTGGTCAAGACACTTTTACGGACTTTGACCAAACACATTTTTACCTTGACAAACACTTACTCGACTTCGACTGTTTTTTACTTCGACCACACTTCTGGTTTCGATAAACTCCCACTTCAACTTGACCACTTTTAGTCGAACTTTTAATATAAAAGATATTTCTTAGTCTAAAGACTTGTAATATGAAAAACACTTTTCACCGACCGGTAACTTGGGGTAAACCTCGACACAACTATATTGCAACAGATCACAATATAATATAACCAAATATTAAGTAAGACTTGTATCGAGCACTCTATCGTAAAAACTCAACCTTTTACAATGTGAAATATTTATGGATTCCGTGTCTTTCACTAAATGGTAAATGTAACAACATTTATGCACGTAATTATGGAGAATATGTGTGGATAAATAAAATAGACATTCAACCATAAACAATTCATTTATATATCTTGTCGAGACTTAGGAAAGAAGTATTCACGCAAATACAAACTTGGAAATTTAAAAGGATGTTTCACCTTTTACAGAGCTTTGACTGTCATCACTTTTCAAAAACACAAAGAGCTTGAGCTCTTGAACTCTCCATAGATTTTTTCCTTCTCCACTATTCGAATATCTCCTCTCGATTTACAAATCTTCTTCAGTTACATATATATAGATTAAAACTCATCTATCGACTTACATTAAATACTGTAATAAATATCTACCTAGAAACTTATCTTCAGAAATTAAAATTGACTGCCTTATATATGAGAGACGTGAACACTTCATTCTATCAGACTATCTGACAGAATCTGAATTGATAGATACTCTAACAAAGTTGGTTGAAATCTGATACAAATATGCTATTAATTAATATTTCCAACCTCTACATCATTCCAAGCTCTGTTGGTTCATATATTGTTTTCTTGGATTCTTATCTAACGAATCTAACTTGAAACCTTATTAATAAAATTCCTCTAAAAATTATCTCCTTCCTATGACAACACTATGAGAGCCAATCATCATCACCCATCTTAAAAGAACCCACTTTTCAAATCTTGGCATTTTTTGGGTTAAACAGAGAGACATCAATGGAGTTGCAGAGCCAAAATACCCATGTAACAATCTTCCCTGGGCCTGTATTGGGCTTCCACCCCACTGCTCCAGTTTGTAAAGCGTCTAAATCTCCACCATGGATTTTCCATTACCTTCATCACCACGAAATGGATGACAACCTCTTCTCGCCAAAACTTGTCATCTTTGTCTGTGAGCACAATCCACTTCATAGAGATCCATGAAGTTGTGATAGAAGGAGATCATTCTGAGATGCATTTTCTAACTTGCATGCACCTACATATGGAGAAGACTAAAATATTAGTGGAATATTTTCTCAGATCCTTTCCATTCCCTACTTGTTCTTTCATCAGTGATTTTTTCTGCACCATCATGTTGGATGTCACCTCCAATCTAGAAATACCTTCCTACATATTCTTCACTTCCTTGGCTTATATCCTCTGCATAATGCTCTACCTTCCAACACTTGCCCAAAATATTGACATCTCCTTTAAAGATGTTCAATTCCCGATCAAAGTGCTAGGCCTTCCATCGATTCCTGGAATAGATTTTTTGAGCCCTCTTCAAGGCAGGTCTAACCTTTCATTCAATTGGTTCCTGTAACATTCTTCTCAGCCTAATGAAGAACATGGATTTCTAATAAATACTTGTCGAGATATGGATCTGGAACAAGTAAAATCTCTGACAGAAGGAAAGATTATGCTCGTTTCCAAAATTCCCCCCATTTATAGTATTGGGTCGCATATATCTTCATCTCTATTTGCATATGATGAATTCATGGAGTGCCTAAAATGT
>LPNX011014610.1:277052-295798 GCA_001517045.1 Pseudotsuga menziesii
GTCCTTGAATCAAGTTCCAGACCTCCTTAGCAAATGGGCACCTCCAGTAAATATGTCCAACATCCTTTGGTTTCCCATACTAACTATGATCCCCCTCCGTGAAGCCTTTCATATGAAGTTGTCCTTTAATAAAGAGTGCCATCTATAGGATGAACAATATATGTAACTTTTGTTCGAAGGAAATATTCACATTCCAACTAGATTTCACCCTTTTGATCCATTTGCATTTATTCTTATTCTTTGAGATTCCACCTTCTATTAAGTTTGGTTTCAATAGAAGGTTTAGAGAGAATATTTTGATATGATTCTTCTGACCTGTATACTGAAGAAGTTGTACCATAACTCTAGCTTTAATCCTTCAATTCCGACTGAGGGCCAAATAGTCTAATTGGTCTTTTTTTCTCTGGGAAAGGTTTGAAAAATATTTAAAAGGTTGGCTCTGCACTCTAGTTAACACTTTGATTCTAGCTATATTTGGACCACTCTTGGTTTTGGAAGTGTCAAAGTTCCTTCCACCAATTAATCCCCATGTTTCTCAACCACTTCACCCAATACCTATTCATATCCCCAAAGATCCTTTGCTATTTGCAAAGTTCCAATTGTTTTCATGACCAAAGGTGAGCACTGAGTCCCCTTCTGAAAACCATTAAATCTCTTCCTAGTTTAAGGAGGCCCCTTGCCAAATTTTCCATATCTTTTTCAACACGGGAGTACCTTATATGTACTCTTTATATGTACCTTATATGTCAAATATATTGCACAGTTGATAATCTCATGTAGACAAAAGGGTCCTTTGATGCCCTTTTTATGCCTAGCACTTTTACTGTTCAACTTCACAAAACATTGAAGAAGGTAAAGAACTATGCCAATAACTTGTAAGTACCAGGTGGGTTGTGTAGATAAGTCAGAAAGGATATTCTGCAGAATGGGATGGGTGCAAATCCAACTATGGTGGCTTGCTTCTGAACACAAATTTTGTCACTATAGTATAGAATATATTTTGTCACAAATTTTGATCTATTAGAATATATTTATTACAAGAAGCGGTGGGATTTTGTTCCACATTACTCTAATCTACTAACGTTTTTATTTTTAATACTTTTATTATTTCCTACATTTTTTATACAGAGGGCAGATGCATCCACTGTTTGCAAAGAATTTACAATTCCAGAGGACTGAAAGTGATTAAATATTTTTATGTTATTAGACCATTGTTGATTTGATGTTTAGGTTGAATGGAAGCCTTTGTAGAATTTATCTCAAAATCCCATTTTTTTTGTTTACACAGGTACTGCTACAACAAAATCACAAAATAGTCCAAGTGGAATATTCCAGATGAACTGAAGGTTTGTACTATTTCATATTATCCCTTGAGAAGGCTTATGACTTTTTTATACAACAACTTTTAGCAATTTGTTTTAGTAAACTCTTTTGTGGGATTTCCTCAGATAGCTCAAGAGCAGGTAGAGAAAGTAGTGGCTTCAGTTGGAAACTTTGAAGGATCATTATCCACAGCTGCATCACTAGTTCCAGTGGTTGCCACATCATCTCAATCAAAAGCGTCTCCAAATCTATCTTCTCCTAGCATATATGTAGTTGCTATAGTCTTAGCATCAACAGGGACACCGACAGTTGCTACACTAGTTATGCCTCTTTTTCCAACAAACCCAGTTAGTGTTATGGCTTCTTTGACACCAACTATCTCTACATCTGTTGGAGTTTTCTCTTATGCCATGACCACATCTGTTCCCGCAAATTCTCTTGCACCTGTTGTTGTGCCATCAATCAATACAGTTGCGATACCTCTTGCTACTCCTGCTTCATTAACACCAACTGCTATGGTCTCCTCAACTAATGCAGTGCCCACAAGTGTAGTGTAAACTACTATGGTCCCCTCATTAGCAATACAATTCGACACCCTCCATATAAAAAATAAGCAAGATGAGGTAGAGAAAGGTCTAGCAGTCTTTTGTCCAAGGTGAAATAAAAAGCATGCTCACCATGAGTGCCAACTAAACAGTGTGTAGATCTGTAGCAATTGCAAGGATAGTCATGGCACAAATCAATGCTAAGAGCTAGGTTAAAATCCTTATATGAAGGGACTATGAAGAATATGACAGATTTGTCCTCCACACCCAAGTTCTCCTACCTGCCATCACTTCAATTAACCACTAGTCGGCCCACCTCCCACTCTCAGCTCTTCCTGTGGCCCAAATTCCACTAGCCCGTGATTGTTATTGCTCTACAAGATGGAGATTGTACAACAACTGTCGTATAGTCCTTTTTTATGTTTTTCTTCTTTCACATGAACCTGGTCAAAAATTATTCCTGCTCAAAGATTTATCCCTAGCTCTGATACCATGTTGATTTTAGTGATCCAAACAAGATTTAATAGTTTATGCACTTATTATTAAAAAATACGCTAGGTCTAAACAAAACAACGCAGCGGAAATACTCAAGAAATCAACCCGATATTTGACACATCGAATTACCCTGGAGAGCCCCTAACTGGGGAAAAACCAGCAAACAAATTGATTTTTACAGAGATAAGAACCTTGGGATCCCATCTTGGGATAATGAGTTACTAAGAAAAATACAATGACAAAATGCTAGCTTTTAAACCTCAAGATCAGTCCTTCAATCTTGCTGGTTAGTAGCCCTCACCTACCCCTTGCTTTCCTTTCCTCTAACCCTACCCCCTTCACCTACACACTTAGTTGATAGTCCTTCATCAACCAATCAATGATCTATGTGACTAGCTTATGTCTTCCTCTCTCCTTAGTTTCCTCTTATACTATTACAATATGCAGTCACCACGAGTAGAGTTGGGTGGCAGAGAAGACATTGCAGTCACCACTAGAGGGTGACAGCATTTAGCCGCCATAGCCGCTAAGTAAATAGGTCGTGGACAACAAGAAAACTCAAACGGAAAGCCACCAGCTAGCCTCCAGGGCCCATGTTAGTCGTGGGAAGACTTTCAGCAGCCTAGAAGGGTTTGGGTAGCTGCCATAACAGTCTGGGTAGCCCAAAAAAAATTGAGCAGCAGGCCCAAGGACATGGGCATACTTCAGGAAGCTACAGGCATACTTTGGGAAACCTAGAAATTTCGTGCAAGGTTCACCGATCCTAGATTCATTTAAGAATGGCTCCCTATAGAATCTCTAGTGAATTGGGAGACTCAAGCCTCCAATCTTTCCTAGGTCTTGGTTGAACAATGTAGGAGAAAGAATTCCTATTATTGGAAACCCTTTTACACAACAACAAGAACAAGAGTTCCAAACTATTTCAATCTAAAATGCTGTGTGATATGATGAGAATGTTCCAAAAAATCATCAACCATCAACAATGGGTCCAATCACAACCTCAACCTCAACCTCAACCCACTATTCACTTAAGGGTTCCCATTCTAATAGACCTTCAAGCTTGACTCTACACTATCGATGCCAAAATTTGCTTGGGCTTTCAAAAGCTCAATTATTGAATATATAACATTCTTATTTCAAAACCTATTTGAACTTGATAGAGGCCAACAAAATTTTGGTCATTAGAGTTTACAAGGAAAACCAGGCTCACTTCCTTAGAGTTGCCAGCTAACAACCGATTCCTAATCAACACTTGGGGAGACTTCAAAGATGTAATATGCAAGGGGTTTTACCCTGTAGGGTACAAGGATGCTTTGCTAGCAAGGTGGCTACAACATCAACTAATATCAACATATTTTGTCCACAGTGTATTGACATCTTCAACAAAATACTCATCAAGCTTGAGATATGAGACTACAAAGACACTTCCTGTGTTATGTTAAGTTCATTTCTGGGTTATTGTCAAAATTAATGAAGGAATTGGAACTATTCTTTGTTATTTCCTTGGAGCATGCTTTCCACCTTGCTTCCAAATAGTGGATAAATGTCCTAAAACCACTCTTGTTAGTCAAAAGAAGGTGGTTTCCTCTTCTCAACCCCCTATCACTTCCAAGGTCTGTCTTGATAGTTGTGGATAGAATGTGGGGCATATTAGCACAACACTTGCTATTGGGACAAAAAATAAGAAGAGTTGCTCTCATCACTAAGATTATGGACATTATGATGATGAATGTAGGGTCCTTTTGGACAAATGATCAGTTAGAAGGCTCCTTATTGAAGAACAACTCTCTAGAGGTTTCAGCATAGATATAACTAGCCCATCTACAACAAATCCACAATCGGCTCTAGTGGCCAAGAACTACATAGGGAGTGAGGAAGAACCTTTGTTCTCTCTGAATTTCCATATCAAGAACAAATTAATTTCTATCACCATGGATAAAGGAAACTATAAGAATCTAGGGTCCCAAAATTTGGTAGGAGACCTGCAGTTTGTAATTGTTCCTCACCCCAAGCTGTATCAATGTGGTGGTGTTCAGGCCTGGAAATTCGCAGGCAGCAACAGTAAGGGATTCTCCCCAATCAACATTCCCAACTAGCCCGTTGACTGTTTGGAATAGGGAATCCATCCGGTTTGCGGTTCGGCTACCGTAAGTCAAGTAATAAAAAAAAAGGGTTTACCGGTTGCGGCCCGGTCCACCGAGTTTTTTGTATTTTGACTTAAGAAATGAAATGCAAGTGCCTAACTAAATGCAGGGTGATCAAGATGCAGGGAGCGGTCACAATGTGATGCGCAGGTTCTTACCTCTCATCTTAGACTCGCAAGCAACCAAATCACATACAATAAGAAATAAACTAACTATCTAATCTATCCCTAGGGAGCAAGGTTATCATTTGGGTGAGTAATACATTTTGCACATGCACTATGAAGAGTTACAGATAGCTGATACTTCTTTCAAACACATGAACAATTACATATATTTAAACAATCAGATAGCCAATTGCTTTATGAACCACATTTATTACTCAGAGCAAAAAACATCACAAAAATATACTGAAAGACATTCAACAAGAACATAGGTTCAAGAAACCAGAACAATCTCACAGTCAATGAGACACAACTGAAAACGAAATAGTTCCTCTTCAACATTGCTCATTTAATTACATTTTATGCCTTCCATGTTGCAATCTCTCCAACAGGAAAAATTGCAGTTTCCTTTGTAAAACGAAGTAGTTCCTCTTACAAGCAAACATTTACAAAATTTTCCAGGGAAAAATCCCCTACTCAGTTCCACTTTCAAATATTTAAACTACAATTACAGAGTGTTTCGTTTTCCCCCTAGACGCATGGTCTTTCAGTTTCTCAAACACTTCACATTCCTATATTTTGTGTGTATGCAATCATGAACCACTTGGTAACTGATCCGTTTCTTGGATCTGCGCATTTATTGTTCCAGATTTCGTTTTTTACTGCCATGGTTCTCCTCAGCGATTCCCCTAGTTTCAGTTATACTTCTGCCAAACGGTTCGTCTTTCTTCACACCATGGTAGATTGACCGGTCTCCTCAAAACCACCTGTAATCAATTTACAAGCATCATCTAAAACAACAAATATTATCAATTAAACGACTATTCCACAAGGAAATGGAAAGGCGCACCACCTACAGGCCTGCCAAATTTAGCCTATGGTCGTCAACAGGAAACTCATTGGCGGGAAAACTTCAAGTCGGAAATCGGGAGGAAAGAGAAACGCGGGCAAGAGAAGCTTAATCGGAAGTCAGACGGATCTGAGCTTTGGAAGCCAAAAGACTTTCAGAGCTGCAATGGCAGAAAAAGAAAGCTAGAAGACACGCGGGCGGGAAAACTTAATTGGAATTTGGGCGACTTTGACATCGGCAAGGAGAAGGATTTCCCGGCCGCAACGGTGGAAGAGTAAAGGCTTCGGATATGTGACAGAAAATTTAACGCACATCAGCAGTCAAGGCAATTCACATTTTGTATGGCAAATCGGCCTAGGTGCCGCAACGATGGACAGGAAAAAGGTTAAGGCTTCCGACCAAAATAAGCAAGATTCCCGATCCAATGGAAAACTCATTAATCCAGTCAGCTTTTAAAAAAATCAACAATGGAAAGCGACCTGTCATCCCTCCGCAACGGCGACTCGCAGCAATGAACAACTGGTTCGATCAACAAGCAAAATCAAACTAAACATCTGCCGTCCACCATGAACTCTAATGCAATCAAAACTCAAACCTTGGTCAAGAGTTGAGCTTTTGTAGTTATTAAAAATTAACACACAGACCAACAACTCAAAGGATTCAATGATCAAAACAAAATCATGAGGAGGGGTCCAAAATTTAAGAAATTTGGGGAGAAAAGTTGTTGTTGCAACAATTGGCGATTACCTGGTGAACCTAGATCTCTGGGTGATTATACTTTGAGTGACAGACTGTTTAACCAAAATGCATCAAATGAATTCTTCCAGCTGTCTGGATTTCTCGAATGTCAGCAGTGTGTACCTTTGATCATTGATGATAGTCCAATTTGGGGAAAGTGGAAACCGAGACCTTCAAGTCCAGATAACTCTGTTGAGGCCAGAAAATGAGTTTCATTATTACCTTTGTCTTCAGGTAGCTAACAGCATGGACACCACAAGATTGTAGCAGATGGTAAACAACAATATTCGTTTGTTCCTCGTTCCCATGCCATTTTAACACTTTTGTGCTTTTGGACTTTTGTCCCTTTCATCTGAGTCCTCCTGTACGCCTTTCTTACTGAATTTTAATTTAGGATCCTCTATCCCATAGTGTCCTTTTGTGTGAGTGGTGTACTTCAAGTTTCAGCTCACGGACGGAGAGGATCTTTTGGCAATTTAGTACTTATGATTCAGCACCCGCTTTGATTTATGATTCTTTTATAGAATTTTTGACTCTTTATTTGCCTTTTGGCATTCATTTCTTGGCATGGGATCATTTATATTTAATACACTGTTCACCTTGCTTCTTTCCATGGTTCCTTTGTTGTTTCTCCTTAGAACATTTTAAATGTGACGTGGATGGAGCCCCGACATAGTAGTCCAGACTCCTCGAATCTGGTTTATTTCACAGGGGTTAAGCAGGACTTCAATGCACACATAATTTTATTCGAGAAAACTGTTACGCTGGAAGAAGTTCAATTAGCAACACACAGGCTGACACTCAACATATTTGCTATTCCCAAAAAGATCTTAATATCCTCCAGACAACCGCAAGTTCGTTCCCTTTATTGAAAATCAACAACTCAAATTTAAACCAAATGAAAGCATGACTCGAAAACAACCAAACAACTTATTTATATACAAGACAGAAAAACTCAAAGAAAACTCAAGAAAAGTAAGGCTTGAGAACCAAACCATTAACTGGCAAGCTCTCCTCCCATCCCTGTAAATCTTGCAGCTTATAAGTAGCAGGGCCAAGTTTTGCTGCGATTTGAAACGGGCCTACCCACAACTGCTGGAACTTAGTATGCTTTCCCTTCTCATCATGGGGATGATCCCACTTGAGAACTAGGTCTCCCACTTCCAAGTCCTTTTTTCCAGCTTTATGTTTGTCAAACCATATTTTTACTACCTCCTGCTGTTGCTTAAAATGTTCTCTGGCCTTGGATCTAGCCTCCTCTGCTTTCAGGAGATTATATATTCTTATTTGTAAAACTTCACTCTCCGACCCACTAGACTCCTGAGCTAAAATAGAAGACGGTAGCATGATATTGGGAGGCAGGATGGCTTCCTTACCGTACACAAGGGTATAGGGTGACACTCCTATCGTAGACTTGGGGGTGACTCTGTCATCCCATAGGGCGTTGGGTAAGGCCGAGTGCCAACTTCTCTGGTTTTCTATTACAGTCTTCTTCATAATTCTAATGAGGTTTTTATTAGAGGATTCAGCCAGGCCATTCCCTTGCAAATAGTAGTTAGCAGAATAATGTAATTTTATCCCTTTATCATGAGCAAATGCAGTCAATTTAATTGATGAAAAGTATTTAGCATTATCAAAAACTAACGAAATTGGAACTCCAAACCTGGTCATGATATGATCTTGTAGGAAGCTAATGACTTTGTCTTCATTTATCTTACGCAGTGGGATAGATTCGACCCAACGAGTGAAATAATCACTCGTAGTAAGAATGTACTTGTGCAGCAGGAAAGAATTCGGTTTTATTTCTCCAATAATGTCTAGCCCCCATTGCTCAAATGGTTCCATGATCATCACAGGCTTTAGGGGCGCTACTGCTTTAGGCTGTCTTCCACCACACCTTTGACAAATATCACATTTCTTGACATGTGCATGTGCATCCTTGAAGAGTATAGGCCAATAGTAACTGGATCTAAGGATTTTGTGGGCTGTAGTGTTGCCTGAATAATGTCCCCCAGCCGGACCGTCATGTAATTCTGCCATTACTTTCTTTGCGTCTTCCTTTTCTAAACATCTGAGGAGAACCCCATCATAATTCTTTCTGAATAATACTCCTTCAACAAGTTGATAGGAGGCCGATTTAAGACGCAGAGCTCTTCTTTGTTTGGAATTTCAATGTTCTGGCAACAGCCCTGACTACAAGTAATGCACAAGGTCTCTATACCAAGACTCAGGAGCTGTAAACAAAGGACATACATCCATTACATGCAATTCAGCTTCATCTTTCCATGCTTGTTCTTCGTTTTTTCTGCTTTCAGTCATCAATTTGCATAACCCTTGACCTTTCACTATAGAGGCTGGCTTGAATTCAAGGTCGTATTCTTGAAGAGCTGTTACCTAGTTGCCCCTTCTTTCTCCTAACTCTTTCTGTATGAGAAGGGATCTTACAGCTGGTTAAGGGACTATTACCTTGGTTCGATTTTTTAATAGATAAGGCCTGAATTACTTCACTGCCTTAAATACTACGTAAGCCTGCTTATCAATGGCTGGGTAGTTTAATTCAGCCCCTTGTAGCCCAGTGCTCATAAAAGCGATTGGGAATTCATCACCCCCATCCTCCTTTTGTGTAAGCACAGCTGCCAATTAGTCATCGGATGCAAATGTATACATAATAAAGTCTTTATCAAAGTCTGTACTTTTCAAGGAGGGCGCGTGTGCAACAGTAGTCTTGATTTTACTGAAAGCATTCTTTTCAAGTTCAGTCCACTTAAATTGTGCATTTTGCTTGACCATCTGCTGCAGTGGCTTAACAGTCTGGGAAAAATCAGGCACAAACCTACGTACAAAATTTATGGTTCCCATGAAGGATTGCATTCCCTTTTTATTATGGGGCATAGGGATTTGTTCAATGGCCTTAATTCTTTCTTGGTATATAGATATACCTCTCTTTGAAACTATATGCCCCAGTAACTTTCCTTTCGTGACCGTGAATACGCACTTCTTAGGATTGAGGGAAATGCCATATTTTCGACAGCGTTTGAAAATTTGCTTTAGGTGGAACGCGTGCTCCCCTCTTTTCTTCGAGAATATTGTAATGTCATCAAGGTATACTACAGCACTTCGTCCAATTAGCCTGTGGAAAGCTATGTCCATAGCTCTCTGAAATGTCGCTCCAGCATTGATCAGTCCAAAGGGCATCCTTCTATAGGCAAAAGTCCCCCATTTGGTCCTGAACATTGTCTTTAATCTGTCTTCTTCGGCTCCAACACTTGATTGTAGCCAGAGAACCCGTCTAATAATGAAAAAAATTCAGAACCTAAAACCATTTGTAGTAGTTGCTCCATGGGTGGCACAGGGTAGTTATCTTTATCCGACGCGCGATTTAGGTTCCTGAAGTCCACACATAGTCTGATTTCCCCCGACTTCTTTTTGATCGGTACCAGATTTGATACCCACTCAGAGTGTCTGACTTTAAAAATGATTCTAGCATCCAACAATTTCTTTACATCACTCTGGATCAGTGGTTCCAGTTTTGGATGCATTTTCCTCAAGGGCTGCTGATATGGCTTGACTCCCGCCTTGATGGGAACAACGTGTTTGATGATGCTGGTATCGTATGTTTTTAAATATTGGTATGTCCAGGCAAAGACATCTTTGTACTGTTTAAACAAACTGACGAGCTTATCTCTTTCTGCTGGTGAACAACATTTGCCGAGGTTCACAAACTTAGGATCTGTCTCATTCCCTAAGTTTATCAGCTCGAACTATAGAGTTGAGCTGTGCGTCTTCACGTTAGCGGGTCTTCTGAATTTTTCATTCAAGTCAAACATCTTCTCTAACGTTCTGACCCCTTTAGGGACGAAATTGTCAAATTTCATCTCGGCCTGGTGTTCTTCATCATCAACAATCGCTCCTTTGAATACCTCGTCATTTGTTAAACATTCTATAATTTGCTGGTCATCATCGAACACCCGCAGGTTGGTGATCATATCAGGTACTGAAGGCCTAAAAAGCAATTCAACAGTACATCGATTATTTGAGGGTACAAGCCTAGCGTCCGAAGTGGCTAATAAGTTAGCTGCTGCATTTCTAATTCTTGGGATTGAAGTAATATTGAACACATTAAAATATTTAAGCAAATCCCATACCTCATTCTGGTAAGCTTTCAGGTGAGGAGAAACACAATGTATTTGATTTCTGATTTGCTTCACAATAATTTCAGAATCCCCAAAAACTTTTAAATTACTTACCTTCAATTCAATCGCTTTCTTGAGTCCCTGCACCAGTGCTTTATACTCAGTCGTATTATTAGTACACTCAAACTCTAATCTACATGACAGGAAATGTTTATTTTTCTATGGATCAATAAGGACGCAGCCGGCCCCTGATCCTTCTAATGTCTTCGAGCCATCAAAAAATAAAGTCCAAAAATCACTAACAACTGAATGTAAATCTATTCCTACTGCTAAGTCTACTATTTTACAATCAATCTCATCAGCCTGTGAGAATCGAAGGAGATCAGGCTGGGTGTCAGATGGGTTGCTGGCTTCTTCTGCTTGATAATTCCCTGGTTCCAACTCAAGAAAATAGTTTCCCAATACAGAATCCATAGGTATATTCTTCTCATCCAGTTGGGTAACATTGTACTTCATGTGGGGTTCTCTTAGAACCTTGATCTGGTTTGGACTCCCTTTGTATGGCAACCACAGATGTGACCAATCTGAGGTGAAATATCCATTTAATTTGGCTGAGCAATCTCTACTCAGGACAAGGCTGTAAGCGTCTGGTATATCAGCCACCATGATGTTAATAACTTGGCATACTTTGTCATTGGATGTCATACAAATTAGGATGTCTTCCATCTCACCAATTACCTTAACGTCTGTCCTATCCAACTGAACTGCCCTCCACATGGTAGGCTTAGGCTGCCCATTTATCTTCTTACATACTGATATGGGCATGACATTAATGGATGCTCCTGAGTCTATCAGACAATTGTGCACGTTATGATTAAAAATTTCAAACGTTAGGAGGAAAGGTGAATGTTTAGCTTTAGACTTACCTCCAACGCTGGTTTCTCCAATTTCTTCTTCATCCTGAGGTTGATTATCGGCGGGGAGATTGTCATCTGATGCTTCAAGTGCTTTTAGCAGTCTCTCCTTTTGATGTGGCACCTTACACATTTCGAATAATGGAACATTCGCTTTTACCTTTTTTAAATCCTCCACAATGTCATAATTCATAGGCCGTCCAATTGGATGGGGTTTATCAACATTTTCTTCACTTGGCTTGGCTGTTATATCGCACTGTCTAGGATTTTTGCTGGTAATCGTGAATTGTGGAATCTTATCAGCCGAGGCTTTATTTTGAAATTTCTTCTTAACATTTCTCTGAAGCCTTCAGATATTTGGGAGAATAAGAATGTCTTCCTTGACCGTTCCTTTGCTTCTTGTGGCCATGTTGGTGTCCATAACGCCCTTGTATCCCTGAGTCTTTCCTTCTTCAGCGTCAAATAATGAGACAGAATTCCATAAAGCCAGGGTTTCCTCCTCCTGCTCTTTATTAGATGTAGAGGCAGAATTCTCTTTTCTTTCTTCATCATCTTCTTCTGTTAATTTCAAATCCAACAGTTGATTCATCACCAGCGTCATAGAGTTTACCCATTGCGGACAATTCTTTTCAGAGTGTGGATGTTGGTGGAAAGTGCATAAATTATCCATGCCGACCTCTGTTAGATTCATGGATGCAGCGTTATGAGGAGGAGGATGAGAATGATCCTTATCCTCTCTTTTCTTATAATATGTCTTATAAAACTTTTGCGCCTCCTTTTCTTTCTCCATATCTATGATCTTGTTGGAAAGATTCTGCATCATCTTGGCCATATTCTCCAGGTCTGGCAACTTTTCTTCTTTAGGCTCCGTGAACAATAAGGCTTTTCTTCCCACACCTTTCTCTCCTGGTTGTTCTGGATAATCTTCAATACTTTCTCTTTCCGCTTCCACCACTTCTGCCTCTTCATAGGTCTCTGTCAAAGTAGGCTTGGCCCTACCTTTTGCAAACATGGCCAAATTAGGGCCCAAAGCTGAAGTATAGTATTCAATCAGTACTTTGTCTGAAGGCTTATCTATTTCAGAGAAATTTTTAAGATATGCTGGAAACCTTTGTGTGAAACTGTGCACTTTTTCCTTTTTCTCTTTCTTCAATGCACACAGTCCTTTCATGAGGGCAGCGTGAGTCTTTTGGATTGCATACTTACTTCTGAACATTCTCTCGAAGGTATCCCAGTCTGGGATAGAGTTAGTGGGCAATCCAAAATACCATGAGGCCGCAGCTCCTTTGAGGGTATGCGGGAATAGTCTACAAACCACATCTTCGTGCTCCCCAGCCCTCAGACCTTCTATTTCCAAGTAGAAACTCTGTAGATGATCATCCACTAGGATCTTCTCATTGGGGTCAAATTTAGGCAACAACTTTTCAAAGGCTTGAGGTAGGTCATGCAAAGATGGGGTCAGGTTTAGAGGTGATCTGGATCTCCATGCAGGTGGTGGATTTGGTGGGTTGGGTGGCTGGTTGGCGTTAACTCCTGCCATAAGTAAAGGTGGAGAGTGAGGAGGTGAACCAACAGGGGTGTGAACAGGAGAACTGTAAGGGGTATCTGGGCCTACTTGGTTCAAAGGTAATTCAACCTCCTACAGAGCTGTCTCTACAATTTCTTCCCAGTCTCCAACCAACACTGAATCTTCTACTATAGGACGGTCTTTCTTCTTGTATTCTCTTCTAGGAAATTCAGGGATAATTGGCAATCCTCCAATATTCTTTACATAATCCCAGGTGTGTCTTCTCATATCATTAACAATTTCGTTGTGAATAGGATATAGAAATTCTTTGTTTTCTTCCGGGCTTGGATTATGGAACCCACTTCTTTCAGAACTGTCACCGGTGGAAAAATATCAGGAAAACAAGTTTCCACGGCCAGCCATGCACTGGCGTCCCTCCTTCTAGCGCTAAAACTGTTGAGGCCTGGAAATTCACATGCAGCAACAGTAAGGGATTCTCCCCAATCAACGTTCCCAACTAGCCCGTTGACTGTTTGGAATAGGGAATCCATCCGGTTTGCGGTCCGGCTACCATAGGTCAAGTAATAAAACAAAAGGGTTTACCGGTTGCGGCCCGGTCCATCGAGTTTTTTGTATTTTGACTTAAGAAATGAAATGCAAGTGCGTAACTAAATGCAGAGTGATCAAGATGCAGGGAGCGGTCACAATGTGATGCACAGGTTCTTACCTCTCGTCTTAGACTCGCAAGCAACCAAATCACATACAATAAGAAATAAACTAACTATCTAATCTATCCCTAGGGAGCAAGGTTATCATTTGGGTGAGTAATACATTTTGCACATGCACTATGAAGAGTTACAGATAGCTGATACTTCTTTCAAACACATGAACAATTACAGATATTTAAACAATCAGATAGTCAATTCCTTTATGAACCACATTTATTACTCAGAGTAGAAAACATCACAAAAATATACTGAAAGACATTCAACAAGAACATAGGTTCAAGAAACCAGAACAATCTCACAGTCAATAAGACACAGCTGAAAACGAAATAGTTCCTCTTCAACATTGCTCATTTAATTACATTTTATGCCTTCCATGTCGCACTCTCTCCAACAGGCAAAATTGCAGTTTCCTTTGTAAAATGAAGTAGTTCCTCTTACAAGCAAACATTTACAAAATTTTCCAGGGAAAAAGCCCCTACTCAGTTCCACTTTCAAATATTTAAACTACAATTACAAAGTGTTTCATTTTCCCCCCAGACGCATGGTCTTTCAGTTTCTCAAACGCTTCACATTCCTATCTTTTGTCTTTATGCAATCATGAACCACTTGGTAACTGATCCCTTTCTTGGATCTGCACATTTATTGTTCCGGATTTCATTTTTTACTGCCATGGTTCTCCTCGGCGATTCCCCTAGTTTCAGTTATACTTCTGCCAAACGGTTTGTCTTTCTTCACACCATGGTAGATTGACCGGTCTCCTCGAAACCGCCTGTAATCAATTTACAAGCATCATCTAAAACAACAAATATTATCAATTAAACGACTATTCTACAAGGAAATGGCAAGGAGCACAACCTACAGGCCTGACAAATTTAGCCTATGGTCATCAACGGGAAACTCATTGGTGGGAAAACTTCAAGTCGGCAATCGGGAGGAAAGCGAAACACGGGCAAGAGAAGCTTAATCGGAAGTCGGATGGATCTGAGCTTCGAAATCCAAAAGACTTTCAGAGCCACAATGGAGGAAAAAGAAAGCTATAAGACACGCGAAGCGGGCGAGAAAACTTAATCGGAAGTTGGGCGACTTTGACATCGACAAGGAGAAGGATTTCCTGGCCGCAACGGTGGAAGAGTAAAGGCTCTGGATATGTGACAGAAAAGTTAACGCACATCGGCAGTCGGGGCAATTCACACTTCGTATCGCAAATCGGCCCAGGAGCCGCGACGACAGACGGGAAAAAGGTTAAGGCTTCCGACCAAAACAAGCAAGACTCCTGATCCAATGGAAAACTCATTAATTCAGTCAGCTTTTAAAAAAATCAACAATGGACAGCGACCTGTCATCCCTCCGCAACAGCGACTCACAGCAATGAACAACTGGTTCGATCAACAAGCAAAATCAAACTAAACATCTGTCGTCCACCATAAACTCTAATGCAATCAAAACCCGAACCTTGGTCAAGAGTTGAGCTTTTGTAGTTATTAAAAATTAACACACAGACCAACAACTCAAAGGATTCAATGATCAAAACAAAATCATGAGGAGGGGTCCAAAATTTAAGAAATTTGGGCAGAAAAGTTGCTGCTACAATAGGTGGATAACCTACTCTTGTCAATCAAAGGTGTTTCATCTCATTAGCCATTGGACCATTCTATGAGATAGTGGAGTATGATATCACTCCTCAAATTGTTCTAATTTGATTATAGGCATGCCATATCAGTATACCAGACATGCACAATATGATGGCTACTTCAACACCTACAGGTTGCACAATAACAATAAGACATGCAAACTTACTTCCAACTCTTCTTCTACTGTCCCACTATACATTTTGTCAGACTGAATGTTAAACAAGTCAATCCTAAGAAATTCATGTCACCTTGCGTTTTCTGACAAGTCAAGTAAGACAACAAAGGGAGGTTCCTTCTATCTAATATACAATGAAAATCCTTGATTGATAAAAAGATGTGTTTGAATAACCCATGGAATAACATGTAACATTCTACGAGGTTGGTTCATGATTCTTCATTGCCCAATTTTCGTGCATATTACACTTCCCTTAAGAAGAGTGTAGGTTGAGTGACAGATCACAAAAGTCTTTGAGAAAGAAAATATCAGGGCCGACACATCCTCTTGTAGCTTGATGGCCTTTGTGGTTATCATGAAGGAGCAACATGTGGCACGTTTGTACGAATTACAGGCCCTTAACAATGTCACTGTTGAGAACTATTACTCATTGCCTCAAATTGATGACCTTCTTGATTAGCTCAAGAGGACGGAGTATTTCACCAAGCTGGACCTTACTTCAGGCTAGCACCAAGTGCATATGGAAATGAAAGATATCTGGATTCTGGATTACATATTTTAAGATGAAGTTTGGTCTCTTTGACTGGCCGGTGGCTGGTCGTGCCTTTTGGCCTCACTAATATGCCTCCCACTTCCTTGAGAATCATCAATGATGTATTCCGACCACATCTTTGTGCATTACTTAGATGATATTTTTTTTTCTTCAGTAAGTCTTGGTCAGATCATTTGTAGCATGTCTACACTGTTTTGGATCTCCTTTGGCATTTTCTAAAATTCTTAGTCAGATTTGCAGCATGTCTACACTGTTTTGGATCTCCTTCACCAATATAAGTTGCAAGCCAAAATGAATAAATCTTTTTTGGGAAGACTTCTGTCCAGTGTTAGGGCTTTGTGATTGATGTTATAGGAGTTCACATATATCCTGCCAAAGTTCAAGTTTTGAAGGTCTGGCCCACTCATAATGTGAAGTAAACACAAGTCATGCTGATGGTGCCAAAGTTCAGGTATTGATGTAATTGCCATGCATTGTGTTTTTGGTGCTTAATAATGATTCATCAAAATTTTTAATCTTTTATTTTTCTCTCCCATCCTCTCTCTCTCTCTATATATACATATAGACAGATAAATATTTTTTTGGGGGGGGTCCCCTATGTCATGTGCCTTATGTCTCCTGTTCTATCCACATAATTTTGGTTGTAGCCTCCTGCTGTCCCAAGAACTTGTTTGGCCCCTACCCTTGGGATGAACCTTTGTGAAACATAAGAAAACAACTAAGGACCACAACATAAGTCGTCTACTGATATATCTACTTTAGGCCATAAATTATCCATAGGAGGCACAAAATTAACTTAGCAACAAAAAACATCAAGACGGTATGTTAATGCTTTATCCAATACCCATGGGTCTACAAAGTTCTTTTTTGGATTGTATTCAGTATATTTGATTTAGTAAGAAGACATCAGATGCCAATGATTTTGGGTAATTTTTTATTCTTGACATTTGACATTAGTCTGCTGCTTACTTGATCTACTATTACTATTGTGATACAGTTGCTATAACACAAGTGTTCAGATCACTGAGGGCCTTGCTTATAGATCAGTTTGACTCTAAGGAGGATTTGACTGATGTAGTTTTTGCTTCTTCTTTTATACCAGGGTATATTCTTTACCTTTGTGCTTTCTAAATTTGTTTTGTTGTTTCCGTCTTTTTCTTCGAGGACAAGAATTTCAGCTTTTTCCACCACAGAAATGTTTTTACTATACAATGCTGGTAATGGATTTGACAAAGAAGAAGTCTAATATTTTTCCACAGATATCTTGCACCAATGCTTGTCACAATTTTCAAAAATCGTATCTGCATAGATGGAGGTCTGACACTTTTCATGCCACCAACTTGTGCTGAAAATACAGTATGTTTTTTGACATAGAGATAAATGCTGGAATGCTTGTCTTTAAATGCCAGCACATGCTTCTTAGTAATTTATTCTATAATTTGTAGCATCTTTTACAAACCAGTTATCCATTCAAGACTGTCCACATTTACTATTCGTATGACTCATTAAACCTGCCATCGTTTTCTCTGTTTTTTCCAGGTTTCTCCCTTACAAAGTCTGTAATTTGCTAAAATTTTGTAGTGGCCTGGGTGCTCTCATTATTTCAAAAGATTTATTTTTCTGTTTCTATTATAATCATAGACTGTTGTGTTGATTATTTCTCCCAATTTTGCATCTTTTCTTACAAGTGTTGTAACTTATGGAAGTGAGTTGAAGATGGAACTATCATCTATTTCTTCTTCTTCAAGATTTGCAACCGTGCCTCAAAATTCATGCTGTACGTACACCAATAAATGATGTACGGCTGCCTCGATTTCTGTGCAAATTGCCTCAAAAAAATTTCCTTCTCTCTCCTAAAAAATGTGCTGTACGGTCACTGTACGGCCTGCATTAATTTCTGTATGGACTGTATGGATGCATTAATTGCTGTACGGCTGCCTCGAGATTCATGCCACTCTGCTGGTACTGTTGTCTCGAAATTTGTGCTCTTTCTCTTCTTCCTGGTTCTGGAAAAATTTTGCAAGGGTTTCTCTTTGGTTTTCTCTTGCTCTCTCTCTCTCAAAAATCTCTCTCGAAAGTGAACAATAGTCTCAATTTTCCTTTCCCTCTCCCTTTTTGTTTGAGTAAATTCCTCCTTGAAATTAAACGCTAGAATTAAAAACCAACTACATGAGCTCAATGGTTCATGTCATTTCCTCATTGAAAGTTCACTTTTTAAATAATAATGAGACTTTAATACTCACCCTCATTAATGCTCATAAAGTCACTTTAAAATTACAAACTCAAACATTTAATTAAAAGGTCACTTTAAAATTTCAACATACATATATTGGACAGTTAACAATGGATGATGTACTACAAAAGCTTGAACATTTCAAGGAGTCATCTGAGAAGTGGTATCTTGCTTCCTGACATGTAAATAAAGCTAATAGTGTTCTCAGCTATAAATCTTTTCCTGATTATATTGTCTCTGGACATTGGAGGTTTTCTAGTGTGATATGTTTCTATTTTATCCTCTTTTGATCCTCTTCTAACAGTGATTGCCACAGCCCTACAATGTGGTAAACATGTAGGATGTACTTAAGCTATAATTTGGTAAACATGTAGGATTTTCCCTGCTTTGCTGAGCTATTTACTATTAACTATTTTGAAAACAAGAACATTTCTGCTTTGATTAGTTTACTAGTTACTAAACCTGTTTCTCAGTTTGCTTCCTACTTTTAAGTATTGGCTACTAGAATTCACATGGGTTTGTTTGATTTATAATCTATTTGGACATGTGATTCTACTTGAAGACTAATATTCCTTCTGGATTGGTTAATTTTGTAGGGAAAAATAAATCTTTGCTT
>LPNX011014610.1:300252-327282 GCA_001517045.1 Pseudotsuga menziesii
ATTGCTCTCTGATTTTTTCTTACAAATTGGTTCGTTCTTGTGCACACGTTGAAGAATTGTTTGTTGGTAGATCCACATAATGACAAGGAAATTGCAGCTGCTTTGTACAGACTAGTAGCTGATAAGAACCTCTGGGCTAAATGCAGGAAAAATGGTCTGAAGAACATTCATCTCTATTCTTGGCCACAACATTGTAAAATATATTTGTCAAGCATTTCCACAATGGCAAAGTGAAAATGACTTCAATGAAAATATGGATTCTGAATCCGAAATTGGTTCATTCAAGGATGACCCAGATACATCCCTTAGACTCTCATTATATCCATATAAACCTTCTTTCTCAAATTCACTTAATAACACTATTGAACTTGATAAGCTTCTTCAAAATGAAGATAATGAGGAGGGTATTTCTGATCACATTAGGATGATAATAGAGAAGACTAAGAACAGTTAATCTAAACTACTAGAAGCAAATGATACAGGAAAAACAAAGATTGATTGAAATAATAGCTTTAATTCTATGGGGAAACTACCTCTCAGGAGAAGAAAGCATCTATTTGATATTGCAAAGGATTACTATGGTGCTAGTGGAGAACCCCTTGTTAGTAAACTAGCTATTATTATCCAAGATATTATGAATGCAGTTCACTCTGCTGGAAACTTCCCATCTCTTGGATTCATCTTATCAATTGCATTGACAGTTTTAGAAACTATTTCCGTGCTTTAGTCTATTGGAGTAAAATTGTCTGCATTTGATGCTCTAATTTGCAGCGGTGGGAGCCAACTTCTATATACAGCTGGCGATAGTCTAGATTCACCCATATAACCAGATCCAGATTATGATTCTCATATCAATTATCATTGGGGTGCACAGGGCCTGAGAAAAAAGCATGAGAAAACTAAGAGGTCCACAGAATTCTTGATTCCTAATGGAGGATGCCAAAGCATATAACTCCCATTGCTTGGCCTATATAGTCAATAATATATCCACTATAAGTTTCAATTCTAGATGTCATTTTCAGTAATTGGTATATGTTCTATGTCACTACAAGAGTGGTATTCAGCCTCCTGAAAATCTAGAAAAATATTGTTTGTTGATTAAGGCACCTGTTTACTAGCTCCAATTGCATGACATTAAAATGGCGTTGCTAACAATTTTTTAGAAAGGAGTACAAGAGCTAACTTTATTTATTCCAAATACTAGGGAGCCTTGACAACTCTCTATTAGTATAATAGAATCAGGATTCAAGACTATCATTGAATATTGATTAGTCCTATCATCTTTTTAAGATTTTACTTGGGTATTGTTTTGCCAGGCACCCAAAGCACATGAGATGAGACATCAATTGAGAATGAGAGGTTTAAGATGCCATGTGCTTTACTCTCAAAAAATTTCCCAGCTATGTGTGCTACCTCTCATGCTTCAAGATCTCAAACTTTAAGGTGATAAAATTCTAGATAGTTCTTTGCTTCTGAATTTAATTGGGTGGATTTGGTCTTTGGCAAGTGCATGTTAAGCACTTCTAGCCATATTTTAAAGATTTTACTTGGGTACTATTTTGCTAGGCACCCAAAGCACATGAGCTGAGACGGCAACTGAGAATGAGAGGTATAAGATGCCATGTGCTTTACTCTCAAAATTGTTCCGGACTGTGTGTGCTACCTCTTCATGCTTCAAGCTCGCAAGCTTTAAAGTGATAAAATTCTAGATAGCTCTTTGCCTCTAAATTTAATTGGATGGATTTGGTCTTTGGCGAGTGCATGTTAAGCACTCCTGGCTCAAACGGTGCCCATGCAATAAATTCTTGTTGAGCGAGAATTGTATTACTAAAAGTTAGATTTGGTGATTTGCAAGTACCTGTATGTTCGATGGGGCTTGGATATAGCCAATATGTATGTGTTTCTGGGGAAAAAGGAGATACAATCTATGAAGAGATTATTGGAGGAATGCATAAGACACTGATATTGAGAGGGATCTCCTATGATGGAAGTGAAAAGATGGAGAGGAGTCCTTCTAGCAATGGAAGAGAATACATTTTCCCTTCACAAAGTCCAAATATAGTGACAGTTACTGTAAGTGATGATAAATAAGAATTCAGCAGCCAAGAGATGATTGCATCTTTGAAAACATTTTCTTGAGATAAATAATTCTGCATCCCATTGTATGTAACCAGGCGCATTTTTACTAAAATAAAGGTCCCTAGTAAATTTTAGGGAGATGAAAACTACCAGTAATGTCTTATAATATTTGTAAAAACCCAATCAGGTTGTTAAGTATTGAACTTTTATGGAAGCCATCATATCCATGAAAGATCTACTAGGCAATACAATGGAGTTGGACTTCCTTCAGAGGTATTAGAAGTGTTTTTGTATTTGTTATAATAAGAACATATATAATTGTTTGTTGGAATTGTTTCTTTTTGCCATGTTTAATCTTGTGAAATTACTATGTACATTTTTCAGTTATTTGTTTTTTATTTTTACCGAGCAACACAATTTATTGCTTAACAAGTGTTGTTTGCAGGTAACCTTACTCTCAAGCTTTGTAAAAACATGAAGAGGGATGCTGCTGTAATGTGGATACAGAAGCACGTGCGCAGATATAAAGCTCAAAAATCTTAGAAGCAGAGGTATCAGAAGTGTTTTTGTATTGGTTATAATAAGCACATATATAACTGTTTGTTGGAATTGTTTCTTTTTTCCATGTTAAATCTTATGAAATTACTATGTACATTTTTCAGTTATTTGTTTTTTATTTTTACTGAGCAATACAATTTATTGCTTAACATGTGTTGTTTACAGGTAACCTTACTCGCAAGCTTTGTAAAAACATGAAGAGGGAGGCTACTGCAATGTGGATACAGAAGCACGTGCGCAGATATAAAGCTCAGAAAGCTCAGAAGCACATGCAGTGCAGATACAAAAGCATGTGCGCACATAGAAATCTCAAAAAGTGGGCAATTGAGTATGAAGATTCTGTTGCTGATGCTTTTCCATTGAGTATGAAGAGCCTATTGCTGAGGGTTTCAAGTTGCTAAGTATGGTTTTGAAGCTGTCGCAGGATCCAAGTATGGCTTAGCAACAAAGTACAAGTGGGATAGTTTAGCCAATGTAATATTTTGAAAAGTCATCGATGTACTAGATGATTTTTATGTAAAGTTATATGGAGATAGTTTTTGAGAAAAATCGTTTATTGTAATACTTGACATTTCATATAATATAATTTGTGCGGTTTAAAACTTATATGGTTGCACTTTATATTTGCATAATTCAAATGTGTATTAGATGATGATAAATAATGTATGCTTTTTTTTTTTAATTTAAACACAATACCATATTAAAAATTTATATTGATTAATAATGGACACCATTAAAACTACTAAAATATAATAACCACACATAAAACCACTAAAAATGACTAAATTAGTGACCAATAAATGAGATTAATGACCAAAATTCATATATAAAATAACAAAAAATTGAGAGACACGTGACCAAACAATGAGATATAAATGACAAAAAAAACGACCAAAATTCGCATATCAATGACCAAAAAGCTGTTTTGGTGGTTAATTTGTGGTCTTTTAATACGTGACCAAATTTGGTCATATTCTAGTTTTCCATGTGGTCATTAATTTGGTCATAAATGTGGTCATATATTTGGTCATCGATTCAAATATGACCAAATTAATGATCAAATATATGACCAAATTAATGACCAACTGACAAGCTATAAATGACCAAAATAAAAATGACCAATTTTGGTCGCATAATAAAAGACCGTAAATTAGCCACCAGCGATCACCAAACCAAAAGTGGTCATTGATATGCGGATTTTGGTCATTTTTTTTGTCACTAATCTCTCATTTTCCACTAGTGCTCTAATTCCCAAACCTCCATGGTCTACTGGCCCCTTAAACTATATTCTAGTTGACAGCGACGAACTTATGCATGAGATATTTACCTTGATTTCATATAAAGGACCTTATCAACTGTTTTATTTGATTTAGAATCGATGAAGGGGAAAGTAGGAAGAATCATAATTACAAGGGCATGGAGGCTAGAACAAACTTAATTAAACTCACTCTCCCTGCAAGGTTTATCTAGTTCAATCCCCGATGCTATGTTTTAGTGGAGATTTTATCAATAATTTCCTGCCAGTTCCCTTTTCTCTATCTGTTCCAGGAAATTGAGACTCCTTGTAATTGAGGTAATCCCAGGATCCCAATCCCTATGATCCAAACACCTCTTGGATACCGGCCAATAGACGAGCCGAAGTGTTCCAACCATAGATGAAGCTCTTTCCCTTGTTAACTAAGCTACCCATTGCTTTGCAAAAAAATTGCAATATTTGGTTAAATCTTCTTTCCACAACTAATTAGCCCCCCCTAAGAGTAAGATATCATCAACGAACTATAAATGATTGAGTTCTTTCACATTTCTATCCACTTTGATACCTTGAATTTATCCTGACTCTCTTTCTTTCTCTAGATATCTACTCAAAGATTCTACCATAATGATGTATAAAAGTGGAGAGAGGGGACACCCTTGATGGATTCCCCATGATGCTTTAAATAATTTTGTCACTCTTCCATTTACAAGTGGAACTATCCATGGTTTTCTATTGCAAGTCTTTATCCAAGATATAATATTATCACTAAATCCAGATTTTGTTAACACCTTGAAGAGAAAGGTATGGTTGACCTTGTCAAAATCATTGGTCATATCTACATTAGAGGAAATTTCAACTCAAAATGGGCTTCCTAAAAAAAATTAATAAAATAATAGTTAAAATAATAAAATAATATTTATTAATTTTGGAGGAAGAAAAGAAAAAAACTACTTTTTGTTTGTATTTTCGACATATCTCCCTGTGTTTTTACTCAAATTTCGATCGGGAGAGCTCATTGGATGCAGAATTTAATTCTGCATCCAACGAGTACCGGCTCAGCAATATGATGTCATCATCATGTTTTTTTCAGGTATTTCTTATTTTTTGGGTAGTGGGGTCTGTCAAAAGTATGCCGACCGGGTACTCATTGGATGCGGAATTAAATTCCACATTCAATGAGCTCTCCCGATCGAAATTTGAGTAAAAACATGAGGCGATATGTCGAAAATACAAACAAAAAAATAGTTTTTTTATGATACCTATCCCCAAATTTATATTAAAAAGTGTTTAAGACCTATACAGTATTTCAAATTTAAAGCAATTTCATTGGCTAACACATGATGACATGGAATTTGAGTTAAAGTTAAAAGGCCCATTTTGAGTTGAAATTTCCTCTAATGATTTTATGATCATTATTTTTCCTTCCTCTCCCTGTTGGAGTGGATAACTTCTTGAACAAGGATAATGTTATCCAAAATATTCCTTTTTCTACACAAAGCCACCTTGTGACCTTGATTTTATGAAATAATGGAAGGGGGAAGCTTTTTGATCCTTTAAGAGATGGTTTTAGCAAAGACTTTGTAGAAGACATTGCAAAGGGAGATTGGTCAAAATCTAGCAAAGGAGGTTGGATTGGACTCTTTGGGTATTAGGGACAGAAATGACTAATTGATTACTCCACTCAAATGGGGATTTTTTTGGCATACTCCATCTTTTTTAAAAGGTGTTTTTTTATGATGCCCCAACACAACTTGTAAAATTACACATAAAAGCCATCTGGTCCTAGATCCTTATCAAGGTTCATTTTGTTATATTTTGATAACTTTAGCAATATAATTTCATTATTTGTTTCATCCCACAATCATAGCATTGTTGCATTTTCAATGTAAGTCAAAACAAGGATCGTTGAAAGATATCAATGCACAAGAGACATAACAAGACACAAAGATTTATCTTGGGAAACCCAAATAGAAGAAAACCCAACAAAAATTTCTCAAAAGAAATAATCAATACAATACAATACTAATACCAATCATGAATATTAATCCTTATCACAGTAATGTGCTCTTCTTCCACAAGAACCCTGAGAGAGACAGGATAATAAGATGACCCCAAAATTTTCTTCACTTGATCTTCACTTGTCCTCCTCGAGAAGTGCACACCATTTGAGAGAGAGATGTGTGTTGTGTATGTTCAAAATGAAGTGTGGAATCACTCTATTTATATTCTTCTTTTCACTATAATTTTCCATAATTAGGTTGTCTTGTACTTTTTTTATTCTTTATTTTATCTTTTATTTATCTTCCAAACCTACTTATCAGTTTGTCTTCTAGAGTCAATTCACCCCTTTCATTGGTGTTGATGTTTTATTCATTGCTTTCCACTTTATTTGAGACTTATTAAGAAGATTTTCTATTGCTACATTAACATCAACACTCCCTCTTAATGAGGAAGATATTCTTCTTCAACGCTGCTTGTCTTCTGGAAGTTCTTCTTCAATGTTCTTTAGGGATTATTCAATGCAATATCCTAACTTCTTTGTATATTTCTTCATCATAGAAAATGTATCCTTGTTGATGTCTCATCACATGCGGTCACATTATTATCCAAGAGCTCTAATGTTTATTTGACCATACTCCAAGAATTCCCAGAAACTTCTTAGAGCCAATTGTCAACTTCAACATTTGATTAGACTTTGTTTGATATACAAGAAAATAAAATTTCCTTGTAACATAGACAATCCATGCCACTCTATAAAGAATAGATCACTCCTTCTAAGGAGAACTCTTCCATGCATATTACACAATGTGACCACTAACCTACCATCACTCCAGTCCACATGATTGGACTACACTAAGCATATGATCTCTCCACTAATTAGTTCACATGACTATTCAGGGCTAGAACTCATGAAAACATCAACACTCCCTCTCATCTATGGAGGCATCATCACATTGGAACACATATGGATATCATTTAATCAATATATCTTGTCTCGAACACCTTGTCATCATAAGAAAGGTATCTTATGATCAAGTCTATTTGACCAGAAAAATTGTTTGCATTGGAAGCACATTATATTTCCAAATATAATATATGATATTCATGATCAGCTTGATCATCCTATGCCACAAAGGATTACATCCTCGTGCACTTTAGCAGTTTAAAACTGAAGGGAGGCCAAAATCCCTAGGAATACACTTCTTTCAATCACTTTATCGAACTCAAATCGAAGGGAGGATACAATCCTAGTAAGACTCTTATTCCAAGCATTTTATCAATCTCAAATAGAAAGGAAACTACAATCCCCAGGAAGAATCTTCTTCCAAGTACTTTATCGGTCTTATAAATTGAAAGGGGTTTGTACTCCCCATGAAGACTCTTCTTCCAAACACTTTATCAATCTCAAATCAAAAGGAGGATGAAATCCCTAGAAATACTCTTCTTCCAATTTACCAGTCATTACAATCAGAAGGAAGTGATGACTACATCTAGTCCATCCCTCTAGGACCTCACACTACATATTGGAGAACTCCCCTCATAGGGATAATCCAAAATTGGGATACACTCCTCAAATGAGTCCTCTCTAGACAAGATATCATTCCTCACTGGAACCATCCCTCATAGGGATACACTCCTCAAAGGAATCCTCTCCACATTGGAGATCATTCCTCACCGAAACCATCCATAGGGATACACTCCTCAAAGGATTCAATCATAAGACTTGGCTTGTTCCTCATCAACAACCATACTGGTCATCAATATCCCTTCCCAATGAAGGGAATTAACACCACCACAAGCCTTTCACGGAAGTAAGCAAGCTTCACTCTGGGAAAAGACTTGGTAAGGATATTTACAACTTGGTCATATGTGGAGATATATTGGAGTTTTATGCTCCCTTCTTAACTATGTCTCTAATGTAGTGATATCGAATCTCAATACGTTTGGACCTATCATGGAAAACAAGGTTCTTTCATATCTTTACATAGCTCTGGTTATCACAAAATATCATTGTCACATCAATCTCATGACCATAAAAATCTACAAGCAAATTCTGAAGCCATATTGATTCCTTACTAATTTCACTGGTTGCAATGTAATCCGCCTTAGCTGAACTAAGTACCAAAGAATTATGTTGCTTTCTTAACCAAGAAATCATAGTTAATCCCAAGATTAAAAAAACACCCAGAGTTTCTCTTTCTATCAACTGCATTTCCATCCCAATCTGAATCTGTGAATCCCACCAACTTCACTCTATCATCTGAGGTATATCTCAATCCATACCCAACTATACTACACAAATATATCAACACATGCTTAGTTGATAGCTAATGTACTTGTATTGACTTGACCATGTGTTGACTCATCATGTTCACTGCATAGTAGATATCTAGTCGGTTATTAACCAGGCACAATAAGGAACCAATCAGTTGTTGGTACATGATCATATCCACTAAATCTAAAGATATGGCATAATCATATAACTTTTTCATATTAGATTCCATGGGTGTATCCATGGACTTACAATCCATCTTACCATATATGTGAAATATCTCAATGTTATACTTCCCTTGTTCATAGAATATCTCCTTAGGTCCTTGCCACACCTATAAACCCAAGAAATAATACATCAAACCCATGTCTTTCCTCTCAAATTCATGAGTCAAATCCCTCTTGCACCCAATGATCAAATACTCAACCCTTGGGGAAAAATTATCGACATAATCTATTACTTCTCCTTGAGGGAATCCTCGAGCTATTATGCTTCCATCTATAGCATACTTGATCTTGAATATCTCGTCCTCCAGTACTAAAAATAGAGAGCTTGCTAAATCTCCTCTTTGGCATAAGGAATGTTCAAACCACTTATAGAATCCACCATGAATCCAATAGGAAACCAATTGTTCCTCATAATCATTGAAAGAATGAACATCTATAGTAGATATATCGACATTTGTTGGATACTCTTACTATCTACACTCAATATCTATATGAGATCATTTTGACAAGTGGCTCATGTTTCCACATATGAATGAATGTACTACATCCATGTATATTTATTGTTGAATAGTCATCTATTGTTATTCAAGAATCACATCTATTTTATCTTCTCCTTCTATCATGGAATCCATCTTGCTACCGGAACTAAAGCTTGAGCTGACAGTCATGCTCCTAGAAGCTTCCTGCTTCAGAGCATCCCACTCTCTCTCCAACATTTAAAAATCAATGGGATATGCATATCCATCACTTGTCCTTTAGAATAATTCTCATCCTCCTCATGTTGTAGGTCATAGCATATAGCATTTCCCTACAAGTCAAATTTAGTCAGATACTTAGAAACATTATATGATCATGAAATTTAATCATATGAACATTTCAATGCAATAGCAGTAGTTCACACAATTATGTAAGCATCTTAACCAATGCTTCAACACAACATCCATCCATTGATGGAATTTTATGCACCACTATAGGCGACCTACTCAATCATAACATGCAATACATGAACTTACTTCTCGTCAATAAAAGAAAACTATATCATATGCTCATCATGCTACACTATGACATACTTTCTTATTCTAGGAATACACATCTGCATACAACTATAATGAAAGTATGTTCAAAAAAATTTAGATCTGATTTACAAGAGAAATTGATAATCCAAATCCAAATACTTATATTTTATTGTTTTGTGGGATCCCTCTTGATCTCTGCCTCCAATGATTACTGGAGTCTTTAGATATTTATCTTCTTACTTGATGAAATCTCACTACAACCTAAATCTTCATACATCACTAATTACAATCTCCTCATCTAGAGATGATTCAAACAATGGTTCACTAAAGGAAATACTCTTTTCGATGATCATCATCTTCTGCATTCCTTGAATTCCTTGGTGAATTCTCATCATCAACATCAACGGTAGAGGCATGTTTCTTGCCTTTTCTTTTCTTCCAGCATTCTGAAGCAAAGTGACCTAGATTGCCACAATTGAAAAATTTGTGGTTGGATTTATCCTTCTTGGTATTTGGATATTAAAATGACCTAATTCCTTTCTTTACCTTGTTCCACTTTCATTTCTTCTTTCCAATTCTAGCTGGAGGGACTAGTCCTTCTTCCTTTTCCTTTGAATTAGAGGAAAGCTCCCTAGTTTCCTCTTGAATACATTCTGACCAAAACTAATAAAAAATATGTAACTGACAAAAAGCACATATCCCTTACATAAATGGATTCCATTCTGAAGGAGTCCACCCATAAATGTCAACACAAGATCTCAGTCAGGGATTTTTTCATCAGCAGTTGCTAGCTTATCTTTGATCTAAGCAATCTTCAAGAAATAAGAAGAAACTGAGTCATCCTTTGTGAACTTCACTTGACGAAGTTGATTTTTTAGGGAAAAAATTATGCTAGGATTCTCATTCTCATATATATTATTCAAGGAATCATACATATTCTAAGTAGTCTCCAATGCATCTTTCACCGAGGAACAATAAGAGGAACAAGATGATATTTCACTGAGTGCATCAAAATCCTCATTGTTGTGGCTTCATTCTTCTTGAATATTGATTTCTCGCAGGCTCTCTCTAACTCTGGAATTATTTTGAGTATATGATCCTTGAGATCATGATCATTTAGGAGCATGAAAATCCTACTCTTCCAAGATCAGAAGTTTGAAACTACCTCCAATATGTCTTATACAATGAGACCAACAACCATCTTAACTAAAGATATGATATCTAAAATCTATTGTAGAAACCCTAGCAGGGGCAGCTAGGTCAAACTTGAATTTTGGAAATTTATAAATATGATTCACATATGAATGCACCCTCCTAGGGATATTATAATGGACCTCATTTTATCCCAAGTCAATGGATAGAACCACTCAAAAAATGAAACCCTAATTTCCCAGTTCCGATGGAAATTAAGTCAAAAATGAAAATTCTCAAATCTAAAATATGCTTCCACAAATAGGTGCTCCCTCCTAGGGAAAGTTGGAGAATGTTATGTTTAAATCCAATTAGTGGATAGAAAGTATTAAAACATGGAGCCCTAGTTCTTAACCTCGACATAATTTAGGTCAAAACTAAAATTTTTCCAAATTATATTTTTCCTCCAGATAAGGATGCACACCCCTAGGGATAGTTGCACAATTTCTCTTTTAAATTTGATCTATGGATAGAAGGGTTCAACCTTGGATTCCCTAGATGCCTGATTAAGGAAGCAACAATATTTGGCAATGACATCTATTGAGAACTACTCTGATACCATGTTATATTACCGTAACTTTAGCAATATAATTTCATTATTTATTTCATCCCACAATCATGGCGTTGTTTCATTTTTAATTTGATTAAAAACAAGGATCACTGAAAGATACCCATACAAAAGAGACACAAAGGGACAAAAATACTTATACTTGTAAACCCAAATGGGAGAAAACCAAGCAAACGTTTCTCAAAAGAAATAATCAATCCAATACAAGAATATTACCAATCATGAAGATTAATCCTTAGCAGAAGAATGTGCTCTTCTTCCACAAGAACCCCGAGAGAGACAAGATAATAAGATAACTCCAAAGTTTGCTTCACTTGATCTTCACTTGTCTTCCTTTAGAAGTGCACACCATTTGAGAAAGAGATGTGTGTTGTGTATGTTCAAAATGATGTGTGGAAGCACTTTATTTATATTCTTCTCTTCAATAAAAGTTTCCACAATTGGGTCGGCTTGTACTTTTATTTATTCTTTATTTTATCTTTTATTTATCTTCTAATATGACTTGTCGTTTTGTATTCTAGGGTCAATTTACCCCTTTCATTTGGGTAGATGTTCTCTTCATTTCTTTCCACTTTATCTAGGAATTATTAAGAATATTTTCAATGCTACATTAACATCAACACATATTTCATATGATATCTTTAATTTCTTCCTCTATGATTTCCTTAGTTAGCTACTATTGTCTTCTTGTGAAATTAGGTGCAACATGTCTTTGATTGCTTTGTCTTGGGCCTCCTCCAGCTCATTTTTCTCGACCAAATACATATTATTGAATTGCTTGTATGAGTCATCCTTGATCTTCTCAAAGTTTAATATCTTTTCCCCCCTATGAATTGGTGATTTCTATGACCAATTTGTGGTGGTCACAAATCTTAGCCTGCATATGAAATAATTTTGTGTTCTTAACCCCCAATTGCATCTAGAGACTTATGGATTTGGGCATCTATAATTCCTCTTCCTTCCTATGAGATAAATTCAAGGATTTATGGAGTTCCTCCTCCCTTTTAATATCTTGCATACTAGTTTCCCAATCCTGCATCACCTTTTGATGTTGAGCCAAGGAGTCTTGACATTTTTTCCATATTATGACTTGGGGGGAGGATTTTTCCCAATTTTTTAAATTCCATGAAGGGGGATCCTTTAATGTCTATGTTACTTGCTCTTTGGAACACTTCTTAGAAGTTTGTATGGACCTTCCAAGATAGGTAAAATCGAAAGGTGATTCGTCCCAATCCATTTTTAGGTTCAACTATGAGGGAGATGGGGCTATGATCTGAAACACTGGAAAGAGAACCGTGAAGGAGAGATTGAGTCCTAGAAGAAATAAAAAGTTAAACACCAGTAACTTTTTTGATCTATAAGCCACATGTCATGAGCCCATTGTCTTATTAGACCAAGTAAAGTTTTTGTTATGAGGAGAAATATCCACCAAGCCCCATATTTGTATAAGGTATTCATCCCATTCTCTATAGGGGTCACGGAATATGGATTCACTTTTTTTTATGTACTAGAGAGGGTTAAATTAAGATCTCACCCAAGATGATATTGGGAAAGAGAGGGGAGCCATCCCAGTCTAAGAGATATTTCCAACATTCTTTTTTTTCATGTAATTAAAAGGGATATAAATGTTTAGAAATGATACTTGATGGTTAGTTGGTCAATGTTTGAGGGAATTTATGATCCAATGTTGTGATTAATGTAATTTTATCAACTCAAACCTGGATTGATCCCATTACAATGCTACTCCTCCTGATGTACCTATGGAATTGATTGTCATTACTTTTCCTTGCTTCCATAATTTTCCCATTTTTGAAGAATATCTCTCTCCTACATTTGGGTCTCCTAGAATATGAGGATTTTTTTCTTTTCATTCCTAATTAAATCACTCACCACTTCTTATTTATTTTTTGAACCTAATCCTCTACAATTATAGGAGATCACTTTCATTACTTACCTTTGGATTGAAGGGAATCCCTTTTAGAGTCAAGCCTGGATATTCTTGAAGCAGGCCCTCCTATAGAATTCTTTATTATCATCTTATCTATGGTAGGTTTCTTCCCCAGGGTATTATCTCATTTAGCCTCCTCTTCCCTCTTCTTCTTATCCTTCGTGTGTTTGTTCCTACACTGGGTATTTGGCTCTGAATCCGAGCTATCCAAGGTAGAGTATTCCTATATAAGTGACTTCCTTACCACTCTCTCCAAATCGCCATATTTGGAGTCATGACTCGTGGTGTCTAGGGACAACACTTCCTCATTTATTTCTTCCTTATGTATTTCTCTTGTTTAGGAGACCTCTCATAGATAGTGTTCTCTTGTACTATGTGAGACTAACTCTCATACTCTTCCTCCATTGGCTGCTTTGGTTGGGATTGTTCAAATCCTTCTTATATTCCTTGATCTCTAGACTTGCAAATCTATTTTGTATTGACTTTCCTAATCTATTTTGTCTTGACTTTCCATTCTACTTCTACGGACTTGCGATTTAATTTTATTTTGGCTTGGTAGCTTTGACTTTTTATTTGGATTTACTTCCTCTGTTCATTGTTGTCCATTTCTATTCAGGGTCAGGATATGCAAATGTAGGGGGGTTTTCTTGCAGTTTTTGAAAAAATGTCCATATTCATGCCATATCTTGCATTTAGACAGAATTTTCTCATAGTCAATCTCTTGTATATGCTCCCAAGATTCTATATTTTTCTTGATGGTATTCAAGACTTTGATCTCTAGATCTACCTCAACACAAATATGGGCACACAATAATTGGTCCTTCGATTATTCCCTTTCAATGTATTTTCTTAGGGTGTTCCCAATGGCCTTCAAGGCTTCAATTTTCCAACAATGTTTTGGTATATGAGGAAGTCAAACCCATATTGGTATCGTGGAAGGAACATCCTAACTTAGGTCAAAGTTAGGGGACAAAGGATTCAAGTATAGAACATTAGGACCCATAAAATAGGGCCCATTCTTGAAGATCTAGTCATTGTCTATCTTATTTGCAAAATGGTAGATGAATATCCTTTTCCTACAAATAAAATTTCAATCCCCCCTTGAATCGGGGGATTCTAGTTCTTTTGGACCCACATTTCCATAGATTTTGGAGAGCGATGAATCCCTGAGAATTTCCCAATCAAACCCTTCTCAACAAGAGAAATTGTGACCTTTCTGGAACTCCCTCCTGGCATAGGAACCTCTAGGATCTCGTCCAGCTTCTTCACAAATCTCAATTGTGAAGATGAAGGAATTATGTTCCCATGCTCTTCAACAAAACTATTGAATGCAGTGATTTCTTGAGAGAGGTGAGGGGGGACCTCCCCCCTCCTGTGGCCTCCATTGCATCTCTCAGTCGTCAAACCCTATTGCATTGATTACAATAGATCATTTACCGTATTGTCCTTATTCATCAATTGCATTGTTATAATGACTAATAAACAACACGAAATTACACATAGAGTATACAAGAATATTTAGAGTAAAGAGAAGGTTCGCAACATGAATATTAAATAAATGATAAAGACATAGTGCTTTTCCACCCAACCAAAGGCATCCTATTGTAGATTCCACCCCCTAGAAAGGATAACATACCACCAAGATGAAGAGATTAATATTGAATTGTGAGGGAAAGTCTCTTCGTCCCAAGAGTAAGAAGAAAACTAACCAAGTATTTCACTCTTGAGTTCTTTTAAATTGAACATCTATTTTCCACCCACAATAGATGTCCCACACAACATAAGGATAGTTACTGTTTTTCTACTCAAAACTCCCTTAAAATTATCTACTTCAAGTGCTATTAATTGTGGGCATAGAAATGTCCAAGCTGATGTCCAATTACTCTAGAAAAATTTTCCTTAGTTCTTATCTCTTCACAAGGTTCTGATGGTTTTTTTCATGGTTTTTTTTATTTCTTAGTATGGAATCCCATTTTTTTAAGGTAAAACTCCCCTTTTATCTAGGTATTGAATCCTTCCTCCATGATGCAAACACTCATCATCCCAAGTGGGACAAGTCTCCAAGTAAATGGTTCCTCCATTTGGCCATCATGAAGGGAATCTACAAATCAATCAAGATAAATCCAACACCTAATGAATAAAACCAAACCAACACCATCCTAAGGTCAAGCATCCACTTTGTAATCAATCTCAACCATGCATATCCATCACAGGATATTTCTCTTATGTCAATGCATATTACACCTTCCACACGATGAACATACACCATGTACCCTAGATCTCATGAAGCACCTCCAAACATGGTGTAAACACTTTCAAAATAACCCTAAAATATAACAATAAATATCATATTATGTTGGGATTTATATGTTGTCATGGACCAATGCTTATAGCCAATGTGGAATAATGCATAAGAGGAGACTATATTTTACAGTCGTAGAATAAGTTTCAAGATATTGTCAATATTTTTGTGGTTGGTATTGTTGAAAATAGTTAACACTTTTAGTTCCAAGGTGCCACAAGGTAGGCCTATTTCAGTGTCATTCATAACCTTAGACTCCCTTCATAAGTCACTCCTTTATGGCACTAGTTTAATTAATGTTACTCCAATCACATAATTGGGCACTCTTTGGACCATTATTAAGGTATTTCATAGACATATAACTTTTTTGCCATATGATTTATTTGATCTAGAATATATTTCCAAGATAAAACATGGTTTTTTTAAAGTGATTTTCTTGTATTTTTGGCATAATGTTTCACCTCAAACTTGGAATTGAGTCCTCCTTGTAAAACCCAAAATGTACTAATGAGGGATACAACTGTGTTTTCATGTATACTTTTAATTCCCAATATGTTTGTATAGGCTTTGAAAATCAAAAGAAAAAGAAAAAAGAATCCTATGATATTGTCAAAAGTTTTATTATTATTTTCAAAACATGTAAAAATATATTGGGAATTAGAAAAACGTTTAATTTTTTTTATTCCTCATTAATATATTTCTAATGGGATATGAAGCACTCATTTATAAGTGTCAAAATATTCCATTTTTATTCTTTTCAAAACATGTACTACATACATGTTGAGAAGTAGAAAAATAATGTATAACATAAATGTTGAAACCTTTGTTGACATTTTTCCAATGATATAAGGAGAATCTTAATCAGAGGTCAAGGAGACAAGTTATGGAAAAAAAATTATTAGGTTTTAAAATGTTTATTGAAATGAGGACCTTTGCAAGGGGGTATAATATTATGGAAACACACACACACACACACATGCACACAAACACACACATGAGATTAAGTCTAGGGAAGCAAGCATATCCACCCCACAACCACAAGGGATTCACCTTGTTGAGCAATATCTTATCACGTTCATTCATAAAGGCGGGTTTTAATTGTGAAAAATAAATACAATATATTGTAGGTATTTGGGGGAGGGGAATATGGTATGGAGGGTTTATAGGTATTGGGGGGATATAAAAAGGGGTTTCTAGTAAAAATAAGGAATATATTGTAAAAATTGGGGTTTTTTAATTGGAAATATGTATTTGGAGGGGGTCTCAAGAAAGGATTTTTGTAAGTAATTATCAATATCTAGTGAAATTAGGGGTATTATTTAATATGCTATGAACGAAGGTGCTATGGCATGCTTTCATTAAGTGAAGACCCCATGCCCACAACCAATCAACCATTAGGTTAGTAGGACACATGAGCATAAGGATCATGGTATGTTGTGACTTGTGCATTGTCACAACTAGTGTGGAAAAGCATATTAATAGGATAGGGAAATTCATAGTTGTAGAATAAATTTCAAGACACCATAAGTTAGGTGTAACCCACTATTATTTCACACACACATATACATACATGTAGCCAATTTCCATAAATCAGGAGGGGAAGGTCAATCAAGATAGCATGCTCTCCCTTCAACCATTCAACAATTATCTTATTAGAAAATATGAAGTAAAAAAGAAACATTATTAATTGAAATTGTATTACTAAAAAAATTCATTTTCTATTGTATGAAGGGTTTCATGGGTTCCTACAGTTTTAAAATTATTTTGGCAATTAATGAGGATTTTATTTGTACTAGGACATGGTAATGAGCAAGGGCTATAAGTTGAGGCCTCACCATAATTTTTTCCCATAGTGTGCACCCTATGTCATGAAGAAAATGATTTCAGGTTTGGTAATCCATGAGGTCACTTTTCACCTTTTGATCAACTCAATAAACCACTAATTATTGTCTGAAGGGTTACATGGCTTCCTACAGTTTTGAAATTATTTTGGATATGAATGAGGATTTTATTTGTGCTAGGACATGTTAATGGGTAAGGTCTATAAGTTGATTCCTCACTATGTAATGAATAAAATGATTTCGGGTTTGGTAATCCATGAGGTAACTTTTCACCTTTTGATCTACTCAAAAAACCACCTATTTCCAAATTTCCTTATAGAAATATTGAAAGGAAAAGGGAAATCCTATAAAATTGGATTGAACCACCGACCTAGTTGAATTCCAAACCAACTTGTATTCACTAACCAATTTGGAAAGTAGTTGACATTGGTGTTAAGAAAATCGAATATTAGAACTTAAAGCAAGGAAAAACGTGTCCAAGTAATCAATGGTACTTTTATAAGAAATTTGATCCTCTTGAAAACTCGAGAAGGATTTTCATCAAAGTGTTTATTATTCAACTATATATCTTCCCAACTTTCACAACTAGGGAGATAGATTCCCTATATGTCCCCTAAATTTTTTATTTTGTAAAGAATGTGGCCTAGGGATTCTACTACCATACCATACAACACAAGCACCGATTGGAAACCTTATCTAATGGATTGTAATATGGAAATCTCTTGTAATTTAATGTGGTTAATGGCGAGGCATGTAAAAGAAACAACAAATAATGGTTAGATCATTTCCAAAAGTGAGTGCTTAAGTTAAAAGTATGATGAATGGATTCAATAAATGGTCACTCCATAAGATCATATCCTTTCTTAAAATAAATATTAGTGTAATAAGTGTTGGCACCAATTGTTTAGGCTTATTGCATGAATTCCCACATGAAAATAGTTGTACAAAGCATGGTGTGCTTGAAAGAATCATGTTTTCTTCAACCAAATTATATGAGGGAGTAGATACTTCACTTTTAGAGCCAAGTCCTTGGCCATAATTTTGTAGGAGATGTTAAGTAACATAATCAACAACACATTGATGATACTTTTCATATCTTAGGTTGCTGGAGTAAACTGTATGTTCTTTGTTGACAATGTTCCCTAATATTTTATTTCAAATGGCCTTTGATAGGCTTGCAAAATATTGAAGAGCAAAAAAATCACAAGTGGCCTTATAGAATTCATAATGGAAACTATCAAGTCATTGGTACTTTTCATTAGCTATCTCAATCGTGATTGCATAATGAAAATATAAGGTTAGTGGTTCATCACACATTGAGATATACAATTTAGAGAAATTACAAGGCACAATGTCAATGCAAATTTTAATGGTCACTCTTTTTCTCCTCTATCATATCATGTGATTGAAAGAAAAACTTGTAATGGTTGACAAACTCTCTTCTAATATTAGAATATTGGATTATAATGGTTCATAAACACTTCTAGTATTAGTATAATGGGTTGTAATGGTTGACAAACTCTATTTTAATATTAGCATGTAGGTAATATTTTCACATTAACCTAAGTGTTATATTGTGTTAAAATACTTTCTTAATAATGAAATCCCTAACAATGACCTTAGTTAGGGTAAACCCAATTCAAATTCAATGCAAACAAGATCAAACCCGACCCCTTTTTTGTATCTCAATGGTTTTGAAGGTGTGCCACAATTTAATCGTTAGACATTGCAAATCCTCATCCAAGGGATTGATATACATAATTATCAATGGTTTTCAATTCTTATTGGCCATTCTCACATATTTTTAATAGCAATAATTTGCATCCCAAATCCATGTAGGTAGTATGTTTTCATGGCTATCACATCATTCCACCATCTAGGCCATTCCTTATCGCCTTTGGGATTCAGAATTAAGTTTGAAACCTATTGAATATTACATGTAACTAGTGTTTTCTTATGTAGACACATTGAGGAAGTCCTAGTACCTTAGCATTCATGACTCACACCCCCAAAAATTATGTTAAAAAAAAGGCTTGTGGTACAAAAAGGTAGCTTTAACAATCACTTGAACCTGCCTAGCAATTGAAAGTGGCTAAACTCTAATAAGAGAGCATGGTTCAATAAATTCATTCTAACACTTCCTCCTCCCCATTTCTAAGACTACACCATGTGGTCCACAAGGTAGAAGTGTCATTCCTTATCTACATATTAGAATTGTAGAGACCTAGACTAGATTCTGGACTAAGCTATGTTTCTGATCTTGGGGCTCCTCGGGTGGAGAAGGTATTCCTTCTCACCTCATGAATTATGTAGTATGAAATAGTTAAAGGGGTGTGCAAATTAACCTACTAGGTATAAAAACAAAAATTAAATATATAATTAAGAATATAATATTACATTGAAAAGTCAATACAAATAACTACAAGTCAGACATACCATAAAAATTTCAAGTACATGCGATATAAAAACATGTGGTAGTTGATAACTCATTAAATTATATAGTCAAGTACATGAATCACCCTATCATTTTTATATGGATGACCTGGTTATTTATACAAATTTATGCTTCATGAATAATAAGCATTGCCTACAATTATCCCCAAGGGTTAGATCAATTGGTAAGATGTGTGCACACTCTTCTAGAGAGGGGAGAGGTCAAAATTTTGAGCCTTGTGGCCTTCGAGGTTAGTCCTTTTTCTAGGGAGGCTAACGGTTTACCACCCTTACCATAAATGAAATATGGGGAAGTATTGGTGGGTTTCCTAGTTAATTTCCTGGTTGAAAAAAAACATTTCCTATAGTTATAGTTATACACATATCACGTATTCAACATAAAATCATGCTCATACATGGTTACACAAATTTGAAATCCAAGAAATATTCAACGATAGAACCTACGGGTTAAGTAACCCCAATGTCAATTGGTGCAATTCTATGGTAGAAATCTGACATATCTTGAACTCCCATGTTAAGAGATCTATCAAATTCATGATTGATTGGTCCAAAGTGAAATTGTCATACACTATGTTTATTTTTTCATTCTTGCTGACCAAATCGACACACAAAATAGACATATGCTTGGAGTAATGAAATATCTAGTGCTAAGTGAAAATGAAAAAACACCAAAATCATTAAGCTTCCAAGAATTAATTGGAAACATTAATCAATTATTGTATGCTAACTACACTCAATAGATCATTTTACTCAACCATGTTGACGTCCCTACAAACTAATGAGTTGGCCACCGATAACTCTTCAACCATCCAATGTTGAAAGGTCGCTTGTTTTAAATAATTATTTCGAGTGTAAATATTAGCAAGCCCCAATGTATGCCAATAATGTCTTGAAATAACCATTACAAACCTCTAGTTGTATCCATGCCTTAATATAGAATAGGTATAGGGTGACAATAATATTGATACACCATCCATTCCTTCCTCGTGTTTAGAGGTCTAAGTCTATCTCTTTTCACCTTTCACCTTTTGGAAAGATACTAAGTCTAAGATTTGAATAGATCAACACAAAAAATAGATTATATTTTCACTGGATTGTGAAATATTGTGAATGTTCCAGGAGGGATTCCATTCAAGGGGCTAGAGAGAAATACAACCCCATTTGCACCACCATCTCTTGTATCCATCTCATCCAAATGGTTGAACACACTTAACAGTTGAAGGTTGGAATATCCCAAGGAGGTAAAACCCATTCAAAGTATTTATATTGCAGTGCTTCACCATCCTACATTTGAGCTCTTTCTAACAAGGAAACAAAGATGGTAGTGATTCAGGTTGTACATGCATATATGAACATGGGGTTAATAGCTCTATAAATAAGTCTCAATCTTAGGTGAAATTAGTTCTATCAATTGCATGTGAATTTTGGTGCATGATGAGGATGCTTAGAGTAGGAGTGGCTTGGTGTTAAGTTTGTCCATGGGTGCAATACCCATAAAGGTTCATTAATCCTTTATTGGGTATTATAATTTAATTATGGTTTATTATTTAAAAATTGTCTAATTTGCCCATTTCCACAATAAATATTAGTTTTTCATTTGTTCATTTCATTTTCAAAACTATTTGAGAGTAATAAGACAAGTTCCACTACTTGATTTTATTGTCTTATTAATTGTTCCATAAAACAAGTAATTTATTGATGACTCACATAAAAAAAAATAGAATAAGAATATATGCAACAATGACAGTATATAAATAATTTAAACTCACAAGAAAAATACCTCTATAATAGAATTTGGCCTCTTACATGAATGGTGAAGAACCCAATTGCAGTGAATTGACCTCGATTTGCTCCTTGGTCTATGCCCAAAGAAGGATTACACCACACTTCCAACTAGGAGCCGTGTTAGCATCATAATTCCAAGTAACCCTTTTGTTTCTTGGCCTTTCATGCACGTGACTCAAAGAACAATGATACACAATATAGGTAATATATCTCCCAAGAGTTCTTTGAACTCTTTCAAAAAATTCTCAAAACCTCTTCATCCCCCAAGTATCATCCTCCCCTTCTCCCTATCTCCTATTTATATTTATCAACCTCCACCACTGCCTTTCTTATATTTAGGTTAAGAATTCTATTCAAAGTAATCATAAGATGGTTGTCAAGTCTTTTTTTTGCAGGAAATCAATTTAAATGCAATATGAAAACATACCTATAATCTATGGAAATATTATCTATCCAATTACTAAATTAATATACTTCCCCACATAAGCTAAGGAAGATATTTCATATATAATATATTATATTATGTATTTACTTTTATACATGTATGTAATATATCAATGGCATTTTTATTATGTTACCATGTGTGTGTGTGATAATTCAACAATCCATTCAATTCAATTCGATTTTGAACGTATACGATATGTCAACAAATATTTCATTAACCAAATATACTAATGTACTCATGCATAGGTTTCCATTGCACACAACTCTTGCTTGGGTACTAATATTCAATCCATACCCCTAATGCATAGTTCTTATATGCTGGAAATCAACATGGGGAATAACAATTAAATAATGCATCAACTAACATCAATTATCTTCATTAAAATGCATTAGAATTGAATTATATAAACACATCCAATGGACTAGTCATACAATCATTAAGGTTTAGAAATGAATTGGATCTAGTTTAGGTCCTTATGCACCCCATGTGCATCCATATTGTATCACAAGTGTTGAATTCTCTCCATGTAAAATGATCATTTCTCCAAATTGGTGTATAATTTGTGTTGGTGTGAGGTACTAAGGATCTATTGAATGTGCTACAATTGTTCCACCCAAGTTCTGTTGAAGATGAGGATGTCGTCTAAATATATGACCACAAAATATCTTGTGAATTGGCATAAGATATTATTCATCATCATCGTAAATGTTGATGAGGCATTAGTCAAGATGAAAGGCATGACCAACCACTCAAAAAAACATTTCTTAAACTTAAAGGTTGTCTTCCATACATCGGCATGCTCAATCATGACCTAGTGGTAACCTAACTTAAAATAAATATTACTAAATAACTTAGCACCCTTAATTTGACCATGAAGATCATCACAATTTGGATCCAATAAGGTGAAGAGCTCGGTCCAATGTGGCCTTTTTTGATGAGATGTTGAATTTGACACTTTATTTCCTCATTCTCCAAAAGAGAGAATCTATATATTGTTCCATTAGGTAAATGATACCATGTATCAAATCAATTGAATGTTTAACTTCGTAGTTTAGAGGCACCCCTCTATTCAAGACAAATATATCTTTGTAGTCTTCTACAGTATTGTCCTCCCACTTATGATGTTTATAGAGAGCTTGTGTTGATCCCATGGAGGTTGCAGTGACCTTCCATACACCTTCCGCATGAACCATGAAGAGGAAAAATTTCCAATTCTGAGAGATGAACTTCTAGCATTGCTTTGTGGAGATGAACTTCTAGCATTGCTTTGTGGAGATCAAGGAAACTACAGTAGTTGGGATTACCTCAAGTATCTTGTAGAGCTGGACTTTCAAAGTAATAATGACACTACAGGTCCTGGACTCATAAATAACATGGTGTTTCCACATATAGGTTTATTTTAAAAGAACATCACAAACTTCAAGTGGGGAAACATGACATAGTACCTCATATTTTAAGGGTTTGATGTCGTAGGATAGACGAAATTGTTGAATAACATGTATGTCTTATATTTGGATCTACCAAAAAAGGGTGTATGGTTGACGGTGTGGCATCATTGGTAGCTTCAATCTAAGTTTCTTCTAGATACCACTGTAAAAAATGAAATGTAGTGGATCTCCCTTCACCCATAGTTGTGAATGGAAGAAGCACTTCCTTTCCTCTAGATCCCTTGACTCTTATGGCTTAGTCTTTGCAGTTGTGATGGTGGTATTAGGTTCTGCGTCAATGATCCACTTTCCCTTTTCTTTCTCTGAATCAGAGTCCGAGCCAAATTCCACCTCTGATGATTTCATCTCATCCAACAATGATTATTTTGAGTGACATTCATCAGTGTTGTTCCAATGGATTTTGTTGAACCCACACCACTTTTCGGCATCCTTTGATTTCTTGTTACCCTTATTTACTTGTGGTTTGGCCTGGTTGTCATGATTTTGGCCGTCTTTGTTCTATCCTTTGTTTTGTGAGTTAGGGACTCCTTTACCAATATTCTAGTGTAGTTGATTTGCAAACTCAAACTCCCACTTATTATTTTTCTTAAATTTTTCTTGATATTGACAACATACCAATGAGAATCTCCTAGTGAGTAGATGTCCAAGAAATAGATATTTTTCTAGATGTACCTATGCAAGACACTATGGTACTTTAGGACCAAATGTCATTTGGATTCTTTGATACCCATATTTGAGTGCAAGGTAAGGATTATATTGGTGAAATTTAGCACCATTTGGTCTCTCTCCTAGCACAAATTTATCCATGTCATGTACTAGTAATCATAGCTTCCAACATGGTAGAATTCCTCCTTGATGACATCAACAAAATTTTCCCATGTGGGTTTTGTCCTGTATATTTCAGACAAATCTTCAGCATGCCTCTTACAATAGTTGTCCCACCAATCTTTGATATGGAGGAGGTACTTAAGGAGTGTGAAGGTAAAATTTTTGTTGTCGATTTATTTTTTTATCAAAGAAGTAATCCTATAATAAATTTAACCATTTCTCCAATCATATGCATCTATCTAGCCTTCAAATAAGGGAATGTAAAATTTAACGTATACCTTGAAAGGAGTTGCACATTTGAAATGGATACTTGTCAAAGGTATCTTTTCCATTGTCGGTAATCGTTGAAGGATATGAGAGAAACTATACATCATCCCATTCCTATATGGTGTGAGTGTCTTCTCAATTAACAGCTTAATAGGATCTCCTTCTCCATAATCTCTCTTTTCTCCTCCCTCCATGTGAGATTTCTTGGGTCAACGAGAGTGGTTTTCCACAAGCTCAACTAGTTTGAGACCTAACTCTCAATATATGGATCTTGTTGGGGGAATGCAGTGATAAATAACAAGAGAAAATTGATCTAATACCATTGATATGGATTATTTGGACAATTAAATGATGGCAACAATTAAAAATGGAAACACACACACAAATATTTTGCAGAAAGCATAATAGTACAATAATGAATGGAATGAAAAAACAATGAAAATTCCAAAGAAATAGAGATTAGCTTAGATGGTGGTAGCTTATCTCTGAAGAGAGATGTGTCGGCTATGCTCATTCTCAAGAAACTTGATTAAAAAGAGACCATAAAGGGCCTTTGCATCATAATCATAAAGAGAGGAAAACCCTAACATCTAAAAACTTGACCCTGTAAGGAGATGAACAACCAAAAGGGTTTTTGGGCCTCATGGTGTTTAGTTGATACGTCAAATTACCAGAGGCTCAAATTTTGCATACAATTTCTATTTAGGGAAATCGATAGCTCGATGCAAATAACTAATTGAGAATGGCATAAAATCCATCATTGAGGGCCTCAAAATGACCTCAGAAGTTTGGGATCCAAAAAATTATAGAAAATTGAAAAGAAGATGGATAACTATTGGAACTCATTAGAATAAGTGGGTGGCCACTAGTATCCACTTGGATCACTTTCCAACATCTGAGCTCCAAGAATCCCTTTAGTTTCTTGACCCTTCATGCTTGCGACTCAAAGAATAATGATCCACAAAGAATAATAGTGATGCACATGATAGGTAGTGTTTCTTCCAGCAGTTCTTATAACTCTTCCAAAAACTTTTCAAAACCCCTTCATCATCCCAAGTACCATCCTCCCCATATCTATATCTCCTCTCTCTATTCATGAACCTCCACTATCACCTTTCTTATATTTAGATTAAGAATTATATTTAAAGTAACCATAACATGTTTACCCAGCCTTTCTTTGCATGAAATCAATTTAAATGCAATATAACAACATATCTAATATCAATGTGGATCCTATCTATCCAATTATTACATTAATATCCTCTGCCACAAATATATTTCATATATAATATAATATATTATGTTGGTACTTTTATACATGTACATAATATCTCAATAACATTATTTATACTTTAACCCCCCCCACACACACATATATATATACACACGCAACAATTCAACAATCCATTCAATTAAATTAAATTTTTAACACATCTGATATGTCAACAATTTGTAAACCACGCAATTATATATTTATAATATACACATGGTAATAAAAATTTATATCTCAACTTACTAATATATATTGCATTATCCAAATATAATAATGTACTCATGCGAGGTGTGCATATGTGGCCAACACGCACACTTCTTGCATGGGTACTATAAATCAACATCCAATTCCCATAACAGGGTATTAAATGTTGGAAATCAACATGTGGAATAACAATTAAATAATGCTTCATTCATCTTTTGTTATCTTTATTCAAAATAATAAGAATTGAATTGTATAAACACATACATTAATGGACTAGGCATATGATCATGAAGGTTTCTAATAATACGGAATAACCCTGTCTAATCTTATTGGGGTCTCAAATGTATCCTCAAATACGTTTTTTTTGGCTTGGGGGCAGGGGTTTAAAACCCATCTTGAAAAGGAATTTTACGAGGGGTCTTTCAACCCGCCCCCCCAAAATGCATGACAATTGGACTTTTTTGGGGCAACTTTATAACAACCGTCCCTAGAACTCAAATTCTCATTAATTTTAAGGGGGGGTTTAAAACCACCTTGCAAAGGACCTTTAGGGGGGGCTCTTTAAACCCCCCCAACAAGTCATGCCAATTGTACATTTGATGACAACTTTATAACCATCCTCCCCATAAGTCCAAATTCTCATGACTTTTAAGGATTTTTTTTAACCACCTTGAAAAGGACCTTTAGGGGGGTCTTTTAAAAAAAAGTCACGAAAATTGGACTTTTGAGGGTGGATTTATAATCACTGCCCCCAAAAGTTCAAATTTTCATGAATTTTGTAGGGGGGCTTCGAGTCAACCCTTCCCCCCAAAAAGCCAAGAAAATTGGACTTTTTAGAGAGACTTTATCACAACCGCCCATAGAAGTCCAAATTCCCATAAATTTTGGGGGTGACTTTAAAACAATGACCCCAAAAATCCCAATTGTCATGCCATTTGAGGGTGGCTTTCAAACAACTACCCCCAAAATTCCAATTATTATAAATTTTGGGGATGGATTTAATACAACCGCCCCCAATAGTTCATTTATCATGACTTTTTTTTTTGGGGGGGGGGGGGGGTTTAAAAA
>LPNX011014610.1:335595-366556 GCA_001517045.1 Pseudotsuga menziesii
CTCCTCAGGCGGAGAGGGACCATGGAAGGAATGAAACAGTGGAGGCAGAGTCATCTTTCTTAGGAAAAGAAAATGACAAAGGAAAGGGAGTAATCAATGCTCAGACTTTGCCCATTGATGGGGAAGGGTGCAATGGAACCAAAAAGGAGGAAACAAATAACTAGGGTACAAGAAGGATATGACAATGCATCCCAAAATCCAAGACGGTACCAAGACTAAAGATCACATCCGAAAGAGTCAGGGAAGACATCCAATACATGAAATAAATGGCACTCATACAAAAATTTGTGGGGATCTGGCCCACAGAAAAGACTCTGGTATGGTGGATTAACTCAACGTGGAAACCCCAAGGACACATTGATCTTCAACTGGGAGCTAAAGTTTTCTTCACCGTCATTTTCTTCAATGAAGAAGACAAAATGAAAATATTCGAGAATGGTCCCTACTTCTACAACTCGGTGGGCCTCTTCTTGAGGACATGGAAAGAGAGATTCGATGCTAATAAGGAAAATCTGACGATAGCTCCAGTTTGGATAAGAATGTATTCCCTCCCAATGGAATACTGGAAGGAAGAAATCTTGATGTACTTAGGGAACTTTATCAAATTTTTCGAGAAAACTAGATAGAGGAAATACATATCGTATGCCAGAATATGTATCTACCTTGACATCTCTAGATATTTACCAGATGGAATAGAGTTAACATGGGAAGAAGAGGAATGGTTTCAGGCCATAGACTATGAGCAGATCCCATTCCGGTGTAGAAGATTCCATGAACATGGGCACCTATTCAAAGACTGTCCCCAAAACAAAAGACCAGGAGGGAAGAAAGATCAAGAACTCTAGGATGCGGAGGGGTTCACCAAAATTCAAAACAAAAAGAGGCAAGCGAGGAAGATCTCAGGGCCAAAAGTCCACAAAAGAGTGCAAACCCAGAACCGATTTGAGACGCTCCAGGAAGATCAGACAAAATCCATAGCCGAAGCATAGATAGACTCAATGACGGACAAATCCCAATCAAAACAACAAGAGGATAGCCCCAAAATATAATCCTGGCATTAAGAAAACTAACTCGGATCCCCTTCCACATAGTCGACCAGAGGTAACCTAGAAATATTTAGGAACTGTGGAAGTTATTTCTAAGGACATCGAAATAGGTGACCTAGACCTAGACAGAATGGAAGTGGCCTGTTCAGAAAAGGATCCAGCTCTGATGCCCCCTCAACAAGTGTCTCTTCTGGAGAAATCCATCATTGAAGCCAAAAACGCAAGCTCCCTAGGAGTAGTGGCAGAATCCCTCAAAGTCACCGAAGGTAAGAAAAATATGAAGAAAGATAAAAGAGATAGACATAGAAATGTTTAGAGAATCAGTGCAATAGGTGAAAAACTAGTGGCTTTAGGGAAGTATCCAACAATAGATGCAGCCCTCTCTCCCTCCAATTAACTCCTTCTTGATGCATATTACAACCTGGAATATAAGAGGCTGTCAGAGCGCTCTTAAAAATCACCTTCTTTCTCTTAAAAATCACCTTCTTAAAAGAAGGATTGACATAGACAAATCAGGAATAATCTTCCTGCAGGAAATAAAATGCTCAGGAGAAGAACTTGCAAGTATATCTCAAAAAGTGTGGAAGGGGTGTGATTCAATTGCAGTCGATGCCAGAGGGGCGGCTGGTTGTCTAGGAATCCTATGGAACCCCCGTGTGGTGCTTTTATCGGGTTTCCTCGCCACCACATGCACTCTTTCAGCTAATTTCCACATTCTTGGGACTAGAATAAGGGGAGTCATATCCAATGTTTACGAACCCCCGAGGTCTGAACAGAAACCTACATTTCTGGAGTCACTCATGGACCTAAAAGGCCTAGTTCAGGACAAATCTTGGATTATAGGAGGTGAATTTAACCTGATAAGAAGCCTCGATGAAAAAAAGGAGGTATCTGGAACCTAAATGTTGTAAGTACTCTCTTCAATAATACTATTAATGATCTAGACCTGATTGATGTCAAAACTTCCATTGGAATATTCACCTGGAATAATAAGTAGACAAGAGACAAAGGGATAGCATGCAGGCTTGACAGATTCCTTCTTTCAGAATCGGTCATGATGGTCGGGGGCAACCTCAAAGTGGTAGTCCTGCCTATGGTAGGCTTGGACCATTGGCCAGTCTAGAATGGGAAAATGTCGGAGTCAACCCTCGTAGACCATTCGGATTCAAGAAATTTTGGCTCCTTCAACCGAAATTCCATAAGAAACTCAAGGAATGGTGGGAGATTTCCCCTCCTATCAAGGGCACCCATATGTACCAATTTCAACATAAGCTTAAACTCCTTAAAGGCTGCATCAAGAAATGGAATAAGGAGTCCTTCAGCAACATCTTCTAAGAAAAATAGGCCTTAGAGATCAAAATTAAGCAACATCAATCACAAGTAATGATCAATGGCTACACTGAATATCTAAGGCTTCAAGAAAAGACCCTGCTATAGGACTTCAACCAAAGAGAGCAACAAGAGGAAGTCTATTGGAACCAAAAGTCTAGAATTAAATGGCTCCAGGAAGGAGAAAGAAATACTAGTTTTTTCCACAAAGCGGCCATCCAACACAAACAAGGGAACATGATAGATAGACTGAAGAAGGAGGATAGAAGCATTGCTGAATCCTAGGAAGAGCTAGAGACCACCCTAAACTCTTATTTCTCCAAGCTCCTTCAGGAACCAAAGAGAGATAGGGAAGAATCTCAAAGAGAGGTGTTAAGTCACGTTCCCAAAATCATCATGGAGGATCATAATCAAATACTTAGAAAATCCATCGAGATGGTAGAGGTTGAAAATGCGGTTAAACAAATGGCTAAAGATAAAGCACCGGGCTTGCATGGTTTCACCACAAACTTATTCCATGCTGGCTAGGACTGGATGAAAGAATAAATTTGGGCCTTAGTGGAGGACTCCAGGAAATCTGGGAGTGTTCTCAGAGCTCTCAACTTGACTTTCTTGACTCTCATTCCAAAAGAAAGTGGAACAGAGGACCCAAGCAAATTAAGACCGATAGCCCTGTGTAATGTTATCTACAAAATCATTTCCAAGGTAATTGCTAATCACCTTAAGCCACTCCTACCTCTTATTATTTCTCCGAAACAAGCAGGGTTTGTGGAAGGAAGACAAATCTTGGATGGCATTATTTTGGTCCACAAAACTATCCACTCCCTCAAAGTAACGAAGACTCCAGGTATGCTCCTGAAACTTGACCTCTCCAAAGCTTATGATAAATTGAATTGGAAATTCCTTGTAGGTATCCTAAAATATTTTGGTTTTGCAGAGGAAGGGGCTAATTGGATCATGAATATGGTCTCCTCAACCTCCTCGAAAAGGCTTGTAGTGTGTGCAATCTGCTGCCCTTCGGTGCTCAGTGCACCCATTGGTTTGGATAACTGGAGATTACTGAACACCCTCAAGTCCCTTCAATGTGACCCAATGTATTAGACAAGGGGACCCCCTTTCCCCCTTCCTTATCATAATTGCAGCAGAAGGGCTTGGTAGGATGCTCAAGAATAGGAGAGAAGCGAACAAAATCCAGGGATTATCCCTAACATATGGGATGGACCCTCAGACCCATCAACAGTTTGTGGATGATAGCATGTTGATGGGCCCCTCCTTGGTTCACAAAGCTAGGGGAATTAAAGAATACTTGAACATATTTCTGGAAGCCAGCGGACTTGAAATTAACAAAGTGAAATCCCAGACCTACTTCTTCAATACTCCCAAGATCACCAAGAGAAATATCCTTAGGATCTTGGAGTTTTTGGAAGGCAGCCTCCCCTCAAAGTATCTTGGAGCGTCTATGGAAAAATCAAATATCAAACAAGTCTCATGGAAACAACTGGTGGACAAAATAAACAAAAATCTCAGTCTCTGGACTTTTAGAGCCCTCAATTTCCCAAGCAGGTTAATCTTGGTTAAATCGGTTCTTCAGGCTATGCCCATTTATCTCTTCTTAGTGCTGGTAGCTCCAAAATATATCATTAAGAAAATCAGGAATATTCAAAGAAACTTCCTATGGGTAGGAACAAAAGGCAATAGAAAATGGCCTCTTCTGGACTGGAAAACCATTTGTACCTCGAAAGCTATAGGGGGATTGGGGATTAAAGACCCACTTGATAACAATAAAGTGATGATTGCTAATATTTGGTGGAGATGGGTGAATTATGAAGATGAACCATCAGCCAAACTGTGGCATCTGAAATATGCACCCCAATGGCCACAACAATCCTTGGTTCAATTCAAAGAAAATCTACCCGGCTCCAGCATCTGGAAGACCGCACAAGAAAATAGGGGATTGGTTCAAAAACATAGCTTCTGGGAAGTTCAGAATGGACAACATGCAAGATTTGCAAGTGAAGTGTTGAACCATGAACCACCAATCTCTTGTGGGGAAGACACCCCTCTGTTACACATCTTTCTCCAAAATAATTCCCTGGAAAAGGTGGCGGAGTTCTGGGATAACGGTAATGAAGCCTAGATGGAAGGAGATGGAAGGAAAGAATTTGGTGGCAAGCTAAAGCTCCCAGGGAGGATATCGAAGACTTCTTGACAGAGCTCTATGAGAAAAGGATAACCAAGAATGAGTGCCCTGATAAGCTGAGATGGGGTTATGCCAATTCAAGAAACTTTAATCCCAAATAATCCCTAGGCCTGCTAATAGGATCTCAGAACCTAGTACCAGACACCAAGTGGGGGGGAATTTGGACGGGTGGCTGGTGGCCAAAGGTCTCTGTCTTCTGCTGGTTGGTTATTAAATGCCACATCCTAACCTGGGATAACCTTCAAATCATGGGATTCCACAATTTGTCGTGATGCTGCATGTGCGAAGAGAATAACGAGTCCATAAACCACCTATTGGACAAATGTAGAGTGGCAAATTCCTTATGGGAGAAAGGAGCGTCAATCTTCAGGAAAAACCACAGGCACAGGGGGTGACCAAACATCACTATAGCTGAATGGCCTATTAACAGTTTTAAAAACAAAATTGTGAACTGCCTTTGGGAACTCTTGCCAGGTTTCACTCTATGGGAAATATGGAAAACCCGAAACAAACAGACCTTTGAGAACAAATCTAGAAAACAAGAAGAAATATGGAATTCTATAGAAGCACACCTGAAAGAAACCATCTCTCTGCAACTATGGACACAGGAGGAATATTCTACTGAAGCAAATGAAAGAATCATACTGTATGATCTAGGGATCGGGGAATTACCTCCCAACAACTCGATCGCTCGAACTCTTCCTGTGCATGTCTGCAACCTGAACTGTTGGCATGCTCCTCTGGCTGGGACTTTCAAGCTCAATGTGGATGGAGTGGCTAAAGGTAACCTAGGGCCCACCGGATATGGTGGAGCTATCAAAAACCCGAAGGGATATATCATCAATTTGTTTTGGAGCTCCATAGGAACAAACACGAACAACATGGCCGAGCTTGAAGGCCTGATCAATGGCTTGAAATGGGCAAGGCAAACAGGTAAAATGCCTCTGGTGGTGGAGGGGGACTCTCAAATCATCATTAACATCACTCGCAGACTTCAATTGGGAGCCTCTACGACCCAAGTTTCAAAGAATTAGAGATGGGAGGGCAAGTTAAGCATCCTCAAGAAAATACTTATAGGAGGGGAAGCCATTCTGCTGTCACATGTTAAATAGGAAGGAAATAAGGTGGCAGATATTAATATTGCACATTGATTTAGGGACTAAACATCAGTCTCATCAAAGATTAATCAACAAATAACTCATAAAATGGTGTAATCGGACTACATAATGAGTAGCCACTCTATATATTCACACAAAGAATGAGAAATTACATTACAATGTCATGCTACAAGCATGAATGAGAAGCAATTTGAATTCCTAATGAGTTCATTCGAATTGAATGAGTGAGTCTAGCTTAACTGAATGTAAGCCACAGTCAACACTCAAGTTAACCACTGATCAAAACTGTAATTGACTTAACTGAGCCCTAACTGAAGTCAAAGTGCAATAAATGACTAAGTGTCAACTGAAAGAGATCAGACACATGTCATAGCAAGCCAACCATCAAGTGCTAGTGCTTCAATGACTCCAACGAACCCCGATGAGGTTAATATAAGTGTAACTGAACATCAAAAGTGGTTGGAGGCGCCCTTGCTGAATCTAGTTCATTAAATAATCTTTAAATAATCAATTTAATGAATGGAGGTGCCTTCACTTCCCTATTTAACTGATTGTAACCATCATTTAGCAATTAGGTGCATTAACATCACTTAGATCACCCCCAGAGTGCTCCAGTTAGCCTCCATGAATGTAGGAGAAGTCTAAGTTAGCCTCCTTGACTGAAGGTAGGCATGGATGTGATCTAGTTGATGACATTTAATGCTCCATTGATGTTAATTAAGCCAATAATACTTAGGATAGTGGTTTAACTAGGCCAAATTGACCAAAATGAATGTGTAAGGTGGTAAATGTCTCCAACACCCCCCCTTAAGCTATACTCAGGAGGAGTTAGAAAACATAAATGCATAAAAATGCTAGGGTCCTAGAAACAAAGGCCATAGGTCACCTTGGACACACTGAAACTGAAACAATGCTAAAAAAAAAACTAACTGAGGAAAAGATGGAAAACCCAATGGGAAAAACCCCCCATCAAGATGAACACTGAAAGTAGTCTGAATCACCCTGATGAACTCACCCCCAACAGTGAACAGAGGTAAGTGAAATTATTTTCTAAAAAGATCTTGGTGAAGATGTCTACAATCTGCTCATCAGTCGGGCAGTATTGCAGAATGATGGTCCTGTCATGCACTAGCTCCCTAATATAGTGCATGTGGATCTCTACATGCTTGGTCCTCCGCCTGGTAACTAGATCTGTGGAAATCTTAATATCACTTTGATTTTCACAAAAGAGGATAGTGGAAAAAGTACTACCAAGATCAAACTCTGAAAGAATACCTTGCAACCAAATTGCTTGGATGCAAGCATTCACCGCTCCTCGATACTCGGCCTTTGCTGAAGACAGTGCTATGGCAGCCTACTTTTTTCTATACCAGAAAATGGGGCCACCACCAAACATGAATACATATCTAGAGGTAGACTTTTGATCAATAGAATCACCCGCCCAATCAGAATCTGTGTATCCAACCAGCTCTAGCTCGGAGTCTGCAGCATAGTGAATGCCGTAGGTCTTGGTTCCCTGAATATACTGGAGGATCATCTTGGATGACTTCCAATGAATATCATGAGGCTGCTACATGTATCTTGATATAAAATTCATGGCATAACAGATATCAGGCTGATAATGTGTCAAGTACAACAAGCTACCAATTAGCTGTCGATAGATAGTGCAGTCCATGGGAGGTGTGTTTTTTCCTTCTTCAAGGCTGATCCCTGAAAGGAAAGGTAATGGTGCAGGCCTACAATTAGCCATGTTAAACTTGACTAACATCTCTGACATTTATTTGGACTGAGTGACCATAATCCCATCATAATTTTGCTCAATTTCGAGCCCCAAAAATTGTTTTAGGAGCCCCAAATCACTCATTTCAAAGGCATTGTGGAGAGCAGTTTTGATGGCTGAAATGGAGGCAACTGTCCTACCTGTGATCAGTAAGTAAATACACAGAATGATCAACATATAAAATAATAATAATAATATGACCATCAGACTACTGTAAATACACATTTGGATCTAATCTACACCTTTGGAAGTTTTGCGAGAGAAGGAAGGCATCCATCTTGGAATACCACTCTCTTGGGGCCTGTTTTAACCCGTATAGTGACTTCTTTAGCTTGAAAACCAAAGATGGATCAGTGATGTAGCCCTCAGGATGCTTCATGTATATCTCATCATGAATATCTCCATGTAAAAATTCTGACTCAACATCCATATGATGCGCTTCCCAGTGCTTAGATGCTGAAATTGCCAAAACTAGGCGGATGGAGTCCATTTTTGCAACCGGTGCAAAGGTCTCATGGTAGTCCACACCTTGGACCTGAGAGAAACCTTTTGCCACCAGAATTTCCTTATATTTGTATATTCCTCCATCAGCAGCAACATTGGTCCGAAAAATCCACTTGCATTGAACCAATTTCCTTCCCCGAGGAAGAGAAACTAGCTCCCAAGTAGTGTTTTTCTAAAGAGAATTCATCTCTTCATCCATGGCAACTTTCCATCTTGGATCCTTCCGAACATGGTAGTAGGATTTTGCGTCTGAAATAATCATCAAATATCAAGTTTTGGACAGCAAATTATCAAGACAAGAGATCGCAATACCTGCTCTTTGGAAATCAGACCGGGTTCTCCTTAGATCATCCGGATTTCCAATGTTATCTCCTGTGGAGGAGAGTGTCTGTCAGGCCCATGTAGGAAGATGATTATGTACTTCAAGTTATGATTCAGAATATAATGTTTGTTGCACACTGATATCAGAAATCGGAGGATCCAAATCAGGGTCATCACCCCCAATTTCATCATCCAAATATTCAGTATAATAGGAAGGAAATTCAGCAGTTTTCTCCTTCACTAGTTCCACCTCCTAAAGAGGCTCATCGAACTTGACACTTCTCTCGATGATGATATATTTTGTTTTGATATCTAGCAGCTTGAATCCTTTTGATTCATCAGGATATCCAATGAACAGACATTCTATGTTTTGAAGTTGCAAAGCCCTTCTTTTATCAAGCGGAATCCGAGCCCATGCAATGGACCCAAACACCTACAGGTTCAACACATTCGGCTTGTGTCTGAAGTATGCTTCGAAAGGGGTCTTCCCTTTCATGGATAAGTGTGGCACCATATTCTAAATGTATTCTGCAGAATGCATGGATTCATCCCACAAATTTTCAGCAAGCTTCTTTGATTCCAACATACAGGTGGTCATCTCCTTGAGAGATCGATTCTTCCTTTTCGGTACTCCGTTCTGCTAGGGAGTGTAGGGAATTGAATGTTGGATTTGAATACCAATTTGGAAGCATATGTGTAGAAACTCATCACTGACATACTCCCCTCCATTATCAGATCTCAAGATCTTGATCTTAATACCAGAGGCATTCTCGATCAAGGCCTTCAATTCAGAAAAATTTTCACATACTTCAGACTTCTTTTTGAGAAAGAAGACCCATGTGTACCTTGAAAAATAATCAATAAAAGTAAGAAGAACCTTGATCCATTCATGGATGTGACAGGAATCAGACCGCTGATATTAGAATATATCATCCCTAATATGCATGTAGCTCGGTTTGCCTTCCCCCGATCGAACTTGTGCTCAAGGTTTTTTCCAATCACATAGCCCTTGCAATTTCCGGTGGTTGCCTTGATGACTGGGAGGCCTTCAACCATGGAGTTTTTCTGTAATTTCTACAAATATTTGAAATTAAGATGGCCAAACCTTTCATTCCATAGCCTACTAACCTCATTTCCATGATTTAGCATAGCGGTGGGCTTTGCATCCGGCACAAAGTGGGAGAACTCATAGGCTCTTGCATGATGGTTTGCAAGACCTTTAGAAATGAGTTTCCCAGATGCAAGCTTTGTTATCTCAACATCATTTGGGTTGAAAGAAACTCCATTAGGCACTCCAGTATGTGTCATCTAATAGACACTAAGGATATTTGATGCCAGAGATGGTACATACAAAACATTTGAAAAAAATCCATTTTCAAGATCAACAGTACCTTGTCCTTCTGAAATGATGGTGGAGTCATCTCCCATGAGGATGGGGATGGATTTGCCGGTATCCAAGGATGAAAAGGAGTCTCTTCCAGCCATCATGTGGTTTGAAGCTCTAGAATCAATCAAGAGTTCTGTGGACATCAAAGTGCTTTCCACGAGGGCATGACCTTTTTCATGCTGTGGTTCCCGATCTTGTTGATCTCTCCTCCGAAAGATTTCCAGAAGATTGATGTGATTTCTCTCAAGGAGAGAGGTAGCTTCATCAAGATTCTTCTTAATGCAAGAATTTTCAGGGTGGAATCCCTTCCCGCAATATGAACACTTGACTTTTTCCTTGCCATGGTGCCCTTTTCCTTTGTTCTTCATTGAGCCGGAAGACTCATCATGCTGTTGGTTTTCAACTCTTGGCTTAGGAGCATCAAATTTAGTTTTTGGGTTCTTATACTAATTTCCTTTACCCTTCAGATCTTTGGGCCCCAAGACATGGAGGGATTGATCATGGGAAGATCTGATGATCCCCATCTGGACAAATTTGTCATGTTCACTTGTTAGGGACTCAATGAAGGCATTGAGTTTAGGCATCTTCCATCCAGGGGTTGTGATCTTCCCCGCACGGAATGTAGAAACAAAAAATGAATAATCAGCCCCAAGTTTGGAGAGTATGGCAAGGATGAGCTGATCATCTGCCTTCTCCACTTTGCATTGCTTCAAGAGTAAAACAGTGTGCTTGAACCTTGTGAAAAAGTCATTCAGAGTCTCGAAATTGGAGGGCTGGAGAGACATTAATTCATTTTCAAGCTGGTAAACTCTTAAGTCATCTTGCTTTCCATATAGAGTTTCCAATTTGTCCTGTATTTATTTTGGAGTCTTCAATCCCACAAGATGGAAAAGAAGATCCCGGGAAATAGAGATGCACAAGAAACCGAATGCTTCATCCTTCTTGTTCAAAAATCTTGATTTTTCTATGGCAAAACTAGGCTCATATTCAGTGTCCATGGTGACTCTATAGAGTCCTCTGGAGTGCAGCTGAATCTCCATGTCACCTTTCCATGAGTGGAAATTGTATGGAGTCAAAAGATATACTAAGGAGGCCATCTGGATCTGCTGGAGCGAATGCTTCACCTGTAGAAAACCTGAACATCACACCTAGCATAGTCAATCGAGCAAGCTTGATCAACAAGTTCTTTACTTGGGGTATTAAGTGGTAAGCCTTGGCTTCTAGTGCAGTGCTAGATTTTTAAGCTATTGCTCAATTCTCATGCAGAAATCTGTCAAAAATCTTGTTTTTGAGAGATAGAGCTTCATCCCGCCATGATCTCTGATACCATATTAATCTTGCACATTGATCTAAGGACTAAACATTAGTATCATCAAAGATTAATCAACAAATAACTCATGAAATGGTGTAATCAGACTACAGAATGAGTAGCCGCTCTATATATTCACACAAAGAATGAGAAATTACATTACAATGTCATGCTACAAGCATGGATGAGAAGCAATTCGAATTCATAAGGAGGACATTCGAATTGAATGAGTGAGTCTAGCTTAACTAAATGTAAGCCACAATCAACACTCAAGTTAACCACTGATCAAAACCCTAACTGACTCAACTGAGCCCTAACTAAAGTCGGAGTGCAATAAATGACCAAGTCTCAACTAAAAGAGATCAGACACATGTCATAGCAAGCCAACCATAAAGTACTAGCACTTCAATGACTCTAATGAACCCCGATGAGGCTAACTGAAGTGTAACTGAACATTAGAAGTGGTTGGAGGTGCCGCTGTTGACTCTAGTTCATTAAATAATCAATTTAATGAAGGGAGGTGCCTTCACTGCCCTGTTTAACTAATTGTAACCATCAGTTAGCATTTAGGTGCATTAATATCACTCAGATCACCCCCGGAGTGCTCCAGTTAGCCTCCCCAAATGTAGGAGAAGGCTAAGTTAGCCTCCTTGACTGAAGGTAGGCATGGATGTGCTCTAGCTGATGACATTTAATGCTCCACTGATGTTAATTAAGCCAATAATACTTAGGATAGTGGTTTAACTAGGCCAAATTGACCAAAATGAGTATGTAAGGTGGTAAATGTCTCCAATAGTGGATGCCATGGCGAATGTAGGGGTGGAAAGTAACCAGTCTTTCCATGTAGGGGAAGACAAGGGTGGCATAAAATCCCAACAAATCTGGAATCGATGCTCAAATTTGGTGGAAGACGATGCGGCGGGTGGTGGCAACACATACCACATGTTGCATGCGAATGACAGCTGGCTCAGGAAATTTGAGGGAAGGAAAAAAGATGGTGTGCTGATAACAGGGAGAGGGCACATGAATTTCTTGTTAGAAAACACGGCAAGCTAGGAAAGTTTTCAACTACCTGGTGTGACAAGCCCAAACACACGGTAATGCATGCCTTAACACGCGCCTCGATACAGCTCACGTGGATGCTTCACAAGGTTGTTTCAAGTCAGGCTTGGGGGCTTGAATTTATAACAGATGCCAGGGACACCTTGATGCCCGATCCATGGGAAGTGAGGAAGGAAGGATGAGCAGGTACTATGCTCATGTCTAAAGTGGATAGATCATTAAATTTGGCAAAGGCCTATATCCTTTGGCACCCTGTGAATCCTAAGGTGGCAAATCAGTCGCTTAAAGTGAGAGATCTGCTCGAGTGTGGGGAGAGGAAGAGAATAATGGCTAGCACATGGATAATTAAGGGAGATGGTTGCGATAGGGATATTTCGACCATGGATGGCCCTATTTATATGGATTTGGAGGAGTCCAAGGCCTTATTCAAGGATTTGTTCACACTCTTGCTTATGCCCACTAGCCGCCTATGTTTCTTCATCATGCCACAGTTATGAAGGGCCCGTACCATAGTGAGAGGCCCCAACTGGGGTGTTAACCCCAGTGAAGTAGATGAACCATTTCCCTCGGGTAGAGGAATTCTGACCGTTCCTCCTTTCAATTGGGGTGACCAATACATGGCGAAAACACCCATGGCCATTGAGGCATTCATAGCCATCATGGAAATTGATCTCCTCTAGGATTTTGAGGCTATGATGGGATTCCCACTACTTCCCAACCCCTTTTGGACGACGTGTATTCTGCTGACCAGAGATATACAAGCTAAAATCGAGATTTCCTAGGGCATTCGTGATACTTTGGAATCAATTCGTCGAGGGCAGCAAAAGAGTGCACTGGGTTTTGGACTCCTGGAATAGATAGCCCAAAACCTGCTGGTCATCCCTGGTTCTAACACCACCAACCTGGGGAGCACACCGGTGAACTCTCCAACAAATGTCATGCCGACCCCCCCGGAAGGGTCTTTTCCAAGCCCCCCTAGCAATGCTGGAAGCTAAGGGGAGACACACTGGTGGGATTTCGGGTCTTTGTGATTTTCTGAGAAGTTCAGCTCGATGCCTGTGTCAAGGCAATTTTTCATTAGTGAGTTTTATGGAAATTGTCTATTAGGCTCTCGGGTTTATAATGTTATAGGTCTATGCTATGTTTCGGGAAATCTTCCATGGAAAGCTTCTGCTTCAAAGTTGTAAGGAACCATTTTTGGGCTTATGAGTCAAAGATGTAAGGAACCTTTTTTGTTTTTGTCAGTCGGGACAAGCATTTTCAAGCCTGGTCTCTTTTGCTGAAGGTCAAGCTCCAACGACCTCATGTATAGTCCTTCTATGTAACTTTTTTGTATCATAATAGATATTTCCAACTTCCTCAAAAAAAAAAATTGTAGCTTATTTCTTATATCAATAGTAAGAATTTGAAGAGTAATAACTTATTCTTCATAACATGATAATCTCATAGCAGGAGCTAGGAAATTTCTACTATAATCCGTTGAAAGTATATTATCATCTAGAAAGTCAGTAAACTGATATCAAGAATCAACACAAGCGTCATTTATATCCTTGTTCATATGAAAATCTAAAAATGATGAAGAAAATTGTCTTAAATATGAATGATACCTACATTCTTCTTCCTGTTCATAAACTTGTATATCTTCAACATGAGCCTAATCTCGAAGCATTTTGCAAGCTCGGATGTTCTCCTCCACTCCTTTTGCATCCTCAAACAATTGTCTTAAAGATGATGATTTCCTTTCTAACAGGAAAAAGACAAGATCTGAATGTTGAGACATAACATAATATACCATAGCAAGTTTTTCCAAAGGTATGATCTCCGTAGCCATACTCATATAAAAACTTTGAAACCTCCAATTAAATTTAGTAATTAGCTCATTATTTTCCCTTTCGAAACTATAAATTCAGAAAGAAATTGATCATAAGATTTATTCTTACCCCAATACTTCAAAAATACATCATGTAACTCTTCCCACAATCCAATTGAATCAGCTATTAAATTTTAGAACTAGAACCCAACATCTCTAGAAAGGATTTTGAAAATAACCTCATAACAACATCCTCATGCTTGATTTCAAATTATCAATGAAATTATGAAAATATCCTAAATGCTTCTCTGTTGTGATATGGTATTTTTGAGTAAAATGGGGAAGATATTCAACAACGTAGGAAGGGTAAGGATGTAAGAGAGATGGAATCCTAAGAGGTTTAAACATCTTCTGTTTGAGTCTAGACTGAAAATCTGTGAGTTGAAAATGAGGCTCAACAAGTTGTTCGCAAGTTTCGGCAGTGATATTAGAAGGTAATGAATCAGCTTTATTCTCTACAAGATGACCAGAATAATCAAGTTCAAGAGATATGGGTATATGTATATCATGTTGCACATGTATTTCAAATGAAGGAATAGGATCAACATCAATGAAACAAGAAGAATGCAGACTTTCTTCTTCCAAACAGGGATATGTACCTAAAGGTTTATGGTCATTGGAATAGACAAAACAAAAAATAATTCTTTTGACATGCAATGGGAAAGATAGGAAAGAACTGATGAATGAGAACAAAACCTCATGGAGGAAAGTAACAAGCTGATACCTAGTCTTTCCATTTGGCTTGTTCATTTTTCTGTCAACAAAATTCTCCTTGTAGTGGAATCTTTAATCGTGGAGTTTCCAAGTAGATGATTGCAGTCTATCCCTATGTCCTTCTCTTGTCTTCCATCAAGAGTCAGATCTGTGTCACTGTGCTTCTTCCCGGGGAAGATAATCTTGATTTTTGTCCCCGACAATGGTGCCAAAGATGTTTGTGCTAGAAATTGTTCCTAGACTACCAAAGAAACAAGCTAGAACAATCTCAAAAAATAAAAGTAAAATGCAATTAGGTTTAATTGGTTTTGGTTTGAAAATTCATCAACAACAGGGTAAATACTTATCAAGCTAAAACACGCACTAAATCATGCAAAAATAACGGACTGAGATGAATAATATATGAAATATAAACCAGGAACAGTATAAGCATGGGACTGAATTTCACCCACAACCTACAAGCATTTCATGAATAAAAACATCAAACAGGAAATGAAGTTGTACATTGAGTGACCAAACAGATCAGAAATGAAACCAGCAAATAAGATAATAATGGCTTATAAATTTGTATACATCATAATCAGTCTTTCAAAATTACATAAGAGTTTCGAGTCTTAACTTTATACATAGTAGCTCTAAAGCCTCCCCTTGCACAAAATTCGAACCCAATTCCACTAAATTTTAGTCCTTTTATCATTTACAAACTAGAGAAGTTCTATAACTGTCTTTTATCTCTATTCTGAGACAGTTACAATAATTAATTACAAACTAAGTTCAAATGCCTAAAGACTAATTAACAGAAAATAGCAAATCGGATTTGAGGAAATTTGGCGAATTTATGAAAATTTGAGTCTCAAAGAGTCCTCCATATCTCTCAATCTAGGATACCTGTGTACAAAATGAGAGACATTTTTACAAAGGAGTCTATTATGAACAAAAACCTCTCTTGGTTCTTAAAAATTCCCTTTCAATTGATTGGAATACATGTTGTACATTTGTGACTAAAACATGAAACTATTAAATAATTCAAACCCTGAAAAATAGGCCACAAAGATGAATTTGACTCTCTCAAACGGTAATAGCTGTTGAAAAACTGAGAGAGGGTTTTGTGAATTAGTCTGTTTTGGAAAAAAACCTCTTTTGGTTTTCTAGAATTCGTTTCCATCACTTTGTACTCGTCTCCCAATGATAATGACAAAAACAGAAAAACAGAGCCGCTACAGGAATCTTTTTTTGAATATTTTTTGAACAATGACTCAAAAAGGAGGGTTAGATCATAAATATAAAGCTTAGAAGATATAGAATGTAATATTTTTCAGACTTTAAATATATATAACCCCAAATAATCCAAAAGAAAACTTTAAAATAAATAAAAGGAAACAAATCAAAACCATTATAATCATAAAATCAAACAAAAAGTATTTATCACTATGAAACTTCAAAACCAAACCACAAATGAAGAGTAATAGGAAATAAATCTTTGAAAAATAGCACACATAGACTAGGAACAATATTTAGTCTTAACACACCCCATGTGCATCCATAATGTATCACAAGTGTTGAATTCTCTCCATGGAAAATGAACATTTCTCCAAATTGGCATATAATTTGTGTTGGCGCAAGGTACTAAGGATCTATTGACTATGCTACAAGTGTTTCACCCAAGTTCTATTGAAGATAAGGATATCGTTTAGATATACGACCACAAAAGAGCTTGTGAATGGCAACAATATATTATTCATCATCATCATAAATGTTGATGGTGCATTAGTCAAGATGAAAGGCATGACCAACCACTCAAAAAGGAAATTCTTAAACTTAAAGGTTTTCTTCCATACATCATCCTGCCCAATCATGACCTAGTGATAACCTAACTTCAAATCAGTATTTCTAAATAACTTGGCACCCTTGAGCTAAGCAACAAGATCATCAATTTGGGGGATTGCGTATCAATTCTTCATAGTGATTTTGTTCAAGGATCTATAATCAATATAGAGTCACCATGTCCCATCCTTCTTATGAACCAACACAATTGGGATCCAATAAGGTGAGGAGCTCGGTCGAATGTGGCCTTTTAGGATGAGATCTTGAATTTGACACTTTATTTCCTCATTCTACAAAAGAGAGAATATATATATTGGGCCATTAGGTAAATGCGCACCATGTATCAAATAAATTGAATATTGAAATTCATAGTTTATAGGAACCCCTATATGCAAGACAAAGATATCTTTGTATTCTTCTACCAATATTGTACACCTACTTCTTTTGTTTATAGAGACACTATGTTGAGCCCATGGAGGTTGCAGTGACCTTCCATCCACCTTCTGAATGAATCATGAAGAGGAAAAATTTCCAATTCTGAGAGATGACCTTCTGACATTTTTTTGTTGAGATCAAGGAAAGTGCAATAGTAGGGACTACCTCAAGTATCTTGTAGATTTGTCAGTCAACAATGAAGCTACAAGGCATTGACTCATAAATAACATGATGTTTCGACATATATGTTTATTTTAAAATAACATCACAAAATTCAAGTGGGGAAACATGACATAGTACCTCATCTTTAAATGGTTTGATGTCGTAGGATAGGCAACATTGTTGACTGACACAGATGTCTCATCCTTGGATCAACCAACCAAGGGTGTATGGTTGATGTTGTGGAATCGTTGGAAGATTCAATCTCAATTTCTTCTAGATACAATTGTCAACAATGAAATGTAGTGGATCTTTCTTCACCCATAGTTTTGAATGGAAGAATCCCTCACTTTCCTCTACATCCCCCAACTCTTCTGGTTGCGTCTTTGCAATTGAGATGGTGGTATTAGGTTATGTGTCAATTATCCACTTTCCCTTTTCTTTCTCTAAATCAAAGTCTGATCCAGAGTCTAGCTCTGAGGATTTAATCTCATCCAACAATGATTGTTTTGAGTGGCATTCATCAGTGTTGTTCTAAGTTATTTTGTTGAACTCACACCACTTTTCAGTGTCCTTCGATTTCTTGTTACCCTTCTTTACTTGTGGATTGGCCTGGTTGTCATGATTTTGGCCATCTTTTCTCTATCCTTTGTTTTGTGATTTAGGGACTCCTTTACCAATATTCTAGTGTACTTGATTTGCAAATTCAAACTCCCACTTATTATTTTACTTAAAAAATTTCTCGATCTTTACATCATACCAAAAAGAATCTCCTAGTGAGTAGATGTCTAGGAAATCCATCTTTTTCTAGATGTACCTGTTGATGTATTTGTAACTTCGGAATGTATTCACTTGGATATTGTACCCTGATGTTTATTCTGGGAAGTATCTGTAATATAATTGAGTCATGTCATGCCCCAATGTTTCGATAGGGAGATTCAATAATGTAAACAAGTCATGTAAATTCATTGAGGTTAACCCTCCATTGTAAGTCAAGGAAATAGTCCCAACATTTGTGTCAAGGTTAACCTTCCTTTTTTATCGGAGGGCAAAGTCCCCATAGTTGTGGAGCACTAGGGTTATTAGACTCTCCTAGAGATGTCGGCTCTAGTAAGTAATTGTTAAGTGGGGCCAACATGTTAAAGTGGACATTAAGTGAACGAAAGAATATAAATAGAGAGTGAGCCTCTCTATTTATCACACACACACACACTCACTGGGGCGCATGAGTGAGAGAGGAGAAGCTCTCTCAAGTGTGAGAGAGAGAACAAGCTGTGGATATCATCTTTTCTATTTTCAGGTTTTACTGCTGCTATTGGTGCTCATTCTATCTCTGAGAAAGTTGTGGGGTTTTCTTCTTTATGGTTTCCTTGAGGAAAATTCTTTGTGTATCTTGTCTCTTGTGTTTATTACTATGCATGTTATTCTCTCATATAAGATCCTAAGATAATGCTAGCTTGAATGATAAAAATCTAACATGGTATCAGAGCTAACCTGAGAAGAAGACATTGTGCAGCTGCAAAAGCTAGGGCTTCTTAATTCTTGGGTCTCTCTACACAATCCATCAACAAAAGTATGCTACACTGACTCTCCATTGAAGGGCGCATCTTTCTGTCGAATCAAAATTCAATTCCGAACATTTTCAGTTTTTGGTGTGGGAAATTAGGGCTTCTTACAGAAGAGGAATTTTTGAGTGAGCCCATAATAGGATTTCTCTCCTCATAAAAATCAAATTTTAGAGACCTGGGTCGATATTTTGGTTGGGTATAACTCCAGGAAAGTCAAACACTAGTTTGACCCCGGGCTAAAACAACCCTAAAATACTAAAACTGATAAGTTTTGGTTTCGCTATATCTCGGTCTTGGAGAAGGGTTAGGAGATGAAACTTTCACAAGACAAATATAAATTCCTGATTTACATTGTTTCCAAAGTTCAGCCTCCGATTTTCTATATTCTAGGAGATATGATCCCTCCAAGTTAGGGTTTCAACCTCTTCCAAGATTCATCCCTAAACAGGACACCTGGGGAAAATTGCTATATCTCGGGCTACAAAGGTCCAAATGAAATTTATGAAGATGTTCCAGAAAGGGCATATAATTTACTTTTTGTGGTCCTATTTTTAGACCCAGAAGAGGAAACAGTGACACATGGCAGCCTGTACAACTTCGCTATGTTGAACAATATTGAAACATGGCACCTTGATAAAATGCTCATAAGTCCCAATTGGTAAAACCAATTCTAATGAAACCTATGGTGTTGAAACAGGGATAGGAGAGGATACCTCAATATGAAGTTTTAGACACACAGGAGAAGTAATTTTAGAGATACCACAAAAACAGTATCAAGCATTTCTACAGAAGAAATTGGAAAACTAGGGCTTCCTGTTCCGAGAGATTCCCTCCACTATTTTCATAAAAGGAGTACATTGGACAGCTTTCCTTAAAGAGGTCTATCTTTATATCCAATCATATCTGAAAGATTCCAATTTTTGAAAATTAGGGTTTCTCTAACAAACCCTAGATCAGCCAGCTCTGGAACCAAGACGGACACCTCAAATCGGTAAGATCTAATCTTTTGCTATTTTCATTTGAGGTTCTCATTTCAAAGTGATCTATCACATCAGCTTGATGATAAGCTTGGTGAAGTTGACAACTTCCAAGCATGGAAGTATATGATCTCTCTGAAGAAAATGAATTGGATACCTACATAAGTAGAGAGGTTCCAGTTCCAGAGGGAGATGAGGCTCAAAGCCTTACACAAGAAGAACTTGGTCAAGGCCAAGAAGATCATTGTTGGTTCAATCATGGATAAACTTGTACCACAAGTGTCTTCCCTAAAGACACCGAAGATGTTTGATTCCTTGACCAAGTTATTTGAAGGGAAGAACATAAATCAGAATATGACCTTAAAAAACCAGTTGAAGAATGTGAAGATCCAGAATACAAAGACCATACATTCATACTTTACAAGGGTCTCGCAAATCAAAGAACAACTTGTAGAAATAGAAGAAGAAGCGGAGAATGAAGAAGTGCTGATAACCACCTTGAATGGCCTCCCAGGATCATGGATTCATTCATTTGAGGAATGCGTGCTAGAAGGAAGTGATTACTTTCAGTAGACTCTGCAAAGAAGAAGAAGCTCGACTCATAATAAGAGAAGAGAAGATGGGAACAACTGAAGATCAAGCTCTCACCATCCAAAGAAGATCCCTCAAGCGATGAGGAATATGAAGGACTCAATTCTTGCTTATCCATCTTGAGCATTTGGATAAGAAATGATGAAGTCATGAATGAAGAAGATGATGAAGTAGAAGGATCAAGAAGGAGTCTACCCATGAAACAAATAAAGATAAGTATTCAATTGTCATTTCATGATATTGTTTTTAGTTATGCAATTTGTTTATATTTAGTTGATGTATTATGCATGATAGAATGTTTGCATTAATGACAGTATACTACTAATATGCATGTGATGGGTAAGTAGATCATGGTGCTATACAACTCTCCATTGCTACTTATCTAGAATGAAACCTCTTTGATGACATATTGGATTAGTGCACAATCTCAATGTTGTCCTAGTGGAGATGGAAGGCATATAGAAAATTTTCCGTGACATATGGATGAATTTTGTATTGGCTAAAATAGTTGCATGATCATATATTTATGCATAAGAATTTTCCATAATGAATATGCCTTATGAAATCTTTCTAACCATACAACTAATGCATTTGACTTGTAGGAAAGATCACGTACATAATCACCTACAAGAAAAGAAGAATGAGACTTGTTCCGAAGAACAAGTGATGACATATAAAGAATAATCTGACGAATGTAGCAACATCATTGATGCATAACCTTCCAGCTATGAAGAAGTAACCAAGAATAAAGGGAAGACCAGTTCAAGAAGAATGATGTCTAGGATGCAGTATTGATGCATGAAGGGAAGTTTGTAGTTCCATCATGCAGTAGATGAAAACATCGTGGGATACAAGGCAAGATTCATAGCACAAGGCTTCTCATGAAAAGAAGGCATAGACTACGAAGAGACATTTACAGCCAGTGGGAGTTGAGACACATGATAGGTAGAATCATGTGTGCAAATGAAAGAAGGCCTTGTATGAGCTCAGAAGACACCCATGAGATAACACATACATGATGAGCTTGATGAAGATATTAACCTTTGCTACAAGGTTGAATATGAAAGCCTATAGAGGATGACAAGCTCACAAATGGGTGCGACAAGAACTTTTGAAAATGTTCAAAATAGAGGATCTTGGTATCTAGTGACCCTAGATGGATACATAGAATATTAGTAGCAGAGGAAGCTACTTGTCACTCCAATACATAATGTTTCAGTACATAGAGTATGAAATACAAAGGGATTATGATGCTTCACTTCAGAGGGAGTGACTGCAGAAGATCCTGAGGTTTGACATGGTACGACGAGATGGACAAATTAGTGATGACTTTACGCTTTACTGAGAGTAAAGAGGATTCCAACCTTTGCTTCAAGGTTGAAGGCGGAAGACCAGTAATGCTCCTGTTATATGTCAATGACTTCTTCCTGACAGAAAAGAGGAACTGATTAAATTTGCAAGAAGAAGACTTGCTGCTAAGTTCGAGATAAAGGACTTGGGGATGATGCACTACATTCTAGGCATGGAGGTGTGGACAAGGGAAGCATGCAGTAGAGATCCTGAAGAGGTTCAGGATGATGGACTACAAGGCCATGACCACACCTATGGCATCAAACCTAAAGCTATTGAGTGTTGCTTCATCAGATTTGGTTGATTCCATGATGTATCGTCAGATGATTTATTCCTTGATGTACCTGACAAATACAAGACCAGATATTTGCTTTGTTATGAACACATTGAGACATGTTCACCTAATGGTTGCAAAGCATGAAATGAGGTAACTGAAGAGTACAGTTGATTATGGGCTCAAGTATGAGGCGAATCAGAAGATTAACCTGGAGGGTTATGAGGATTCATATTGGGTAGGCAGTGCCATTGATAGGAAGAGCACTTCGAGGTGCTACTTCAATATGGGATCAAGTGTGATCTCTTGGTTTGGCGAGATGGAGTCGTGCATGGTGCTAAGTACATATGAGGAAAAAGATGTTTCCACTTGCTATTTGGGAGGTAGTTTGTTTCTTTTGTAAACTACTATTTGATTTGCTTGATCTGACTTGCATTTTTGTATGATGTAGAGAGAAGAAGTGAAGCTCCAGTATGTGATCCAGATCGAGATCTCTCAAAAGAGGGAGTTCTAGCATAGTTGATGAGACAGGTTGTCTGAGCATGAATCCTGGTGAAGATTGTAGGTTACTTAGACGTAATCGGTCCTGTAGGTTGTCCTCAGATGTAATCGGTCCTAGAAAAGCTCACAGGTTATCCTTGAACATAATCAACCCTAATGTGATTCTATGCTATAAATGGCCAAAGTGAAGTTTGAGTACTTCAAGCAAAAGCTTGGTGTTCTCTAGATCAAGGTTCCCTCCAAGGGGAAGTTATGATTCCATGAGCCATTCTAACATGGTGAGAGGATTAGGTTCCTTCCATGGTCAGATGTAAGGGTTGATCCATTCTGTCATGGTGAGAGGATTTGGCTCCTTCCATGTCAGATGTAAGTGCTAAGCCATTCTGATGTGACTATAGGATTGGTTCCTACATGATCAGATATAAGTGTTGAATGCCATTCGTGGAATGGAGGCACTTGGTCAGTTACCAGGAATACTCAAATTAATGTTGAGATGCCATTCTCTGGTAGAATGGAGGCACCTGGTCAGTTACTAGGAATCCTCAGTCTGGGACTGAGAGCCCTTCTGATGCGGTGTGTTCGCACATGGTCGAATGTAAGTGCAGAGCCCTTCCGATGCGGTGTGTTCACACATGGTCGGATGTAAGTGTAGATCCCTTCCGATGCAGTTTGTTCGTACATGGTCGGATGTAATTGCAGAGGCCTTCCGATGCGGTGTGTTCGCACATGGTCGAATAGAAGTGTTGAGCCATTGTGGCGCGATGTGTTTACACATGGTTAGATGTGAGTGTTGGGACTTTCCAACAAGAGGAGGTCAGATGTGAGTGCTGGATGTGCCTTTCTAACAAGATGAGGTCAGATGTAAGTGTTGGGTGGGCCATTCTAACTTAGGGTTAGATATAAGCGCTGAAGAAGACCTACATGGAGGCTAGGCCTACAACCAGCATGGAAAAGGGCTGGCTCTATAGAACTTCTTGTGATGAGAAGAATGAAGAGATATCACCATTTGATTGAGATAGCAGTAGCACTGATGATGATGATCCATATTTGATGACGATCTAGACTTGATGATGATCCAGCAGTGACGATCCAGATCAAGTGATGATCCAGTAGTGACAATCCATATCAAGTGATGATCCAGACTTGATGATGATCCAGCAGTGATGATCCAGATCAAGTGATGATCCAGACTTGATGATGATCCAGCAGAGACGATCCAAATCAAGTGATGATCCAGACTTGATGATGATCCAGTGATGATCGAGTTAAAGTGGGTCTGACATGTTAAAGTGGACATTAAGTGAATGAAAGAATATAAATAGAGAGTGAGCCTCTCTATTTATCACACACACACTCACTCACTGGGGCACATGAGTGAGAGAGGAGAATCTCTCTCAAGTGAGAGAGAGAGAACAAGCTGTGGAGATCATTTTTTCTGTTTTTGGGTTTTACTGCCACTATTGGTGCTCATTATATTTCTGAGGAAGTTGTGGGGTTTTCTCCTTTATGGTTTCCCCGAGGAAAATTCTTTCTGTCTCTTCTCTCTTGTGTTTATTGATGTGCACGTTATTCTCTCATATAAGATCCTAATATAATGCTAGCATCAATGATAAAAATCTAACAGTACCTATGCAAGACACTATGGTACTTTAGGACCAAGTGTCATTTAGATTCTTTGATACCCATATTTGAGTGCAAGGTAAGGAATATATTGGTGAACTATGGCAATATTTGGTCTCTCTCCTAGCACAATGTTTTCCATGTCATGTACTAGTAATCAAATTCTAGTCATCATAGTTTCCAACAGGGTAGAATTGCTCCTTGACGACACCAAAAAAAAAATTCCCATGTGGGTTTTCTCCGGTATATTTTAGAAAAATCATCAACATGCATCTTGCAATAGTTTCCCCACCAATATTTGATGTGGAGGAGGGACTTAAGGAGTGTGAAAGTGAAATTTTTGTTGTCAATTTTTTTTAACAAAGAAGTAATCCTATAATAAATTTAACCATTTCTCCAAGAATCTACATATATCTATCCTTCAAATAAGGGAATGTAAAATTTAAGTTATACCTTGAAAGGAGCTGCACCTTTGAAATGGATACTTGTTAAAGGTGTCTTTGTCACTGTCAGTAATCGTTGAAGGATCTGAGAGAAATTATCCACCTCATTCCTCTGTGGTGCGAGGATCTTCTCAAGAAACAACTCAATAGGATCTCCTTCTCCATAATCTCTCTTTTCTCCTCCCTCCAAGTTAGATTGCTAGGGATGACAAGAGTGGTTTTCCACAAGCACAACTAGTTTTAGACCTAACTCTCAATATTTGGATCTTGTTAGGGGCATGTAGTGAGAAACAACAAGAGAAAATTTATATAATACCATCGATCTGGATTATTTGGAGAATTAAATAATGGAAACAATATAAAATGGAAACACACACACAAATATTTTGGAGAAATCACAATAGCACAACAATGAATGGATTGAAAAAAAATGAAAATTCCAAAGAAATAGAAATTAGCTTAGATGGTGGTAGCTTATCTTTGAAGAGAGACGTGTCAGCTACACTCATTCGCAAGAGATGATTAGAAAGAGACCACAAATGGCATTTTTATCATAAGCATAAAGAGGGGAAACCCCTAAAATATATAAACTTGACCCTGTAAGGGGATGAATAACCGAAAGGGTTTTTGGGCCTCAAGGTGGTTAGTTGATACACCAACTTCCTCGAAGCTCAACTTTTGCATACAATTAATATTTAGGGAACTCGATAGGTCGATGGAAATAACTAATTGAGAATGGCCAAAAAAATTCATTGAGGGCCTCAAAACAACCTCAGAAGTTTGGGACCCAAAAAACTATAGAAAATTGACAAGAAGATAGATAACTATTGTAACTCTTTAGAATAAGTGGGTGGCCATCAGTATCCACTTGGATCACTTTCCAACATCCTAGCTCCAAGAAACCCTTTAGTTTCTTGACCCTTCATGCTTGCAACTCAAATAATAATGATCCAAAAAGAATAATAGTGATTCCCATGATAGGTAGTGTTTCTTCCAACAGTTCTTATAACTCTTACAAAAACTTCTCAAAACCCCTTCATCATCCCAAGTAACATTCTCCCCTTCTCTATATCTCCTTTCTCTATTTATGAACATCCATTATCGCCTTTCTTATCTTTAGGTTAAGAATTATATTTAAAGTAACCATAGCATGTTTGTCAAGCCTTTCTTTGCATGAAATCAATTTAAATGCAATATGACAACATATCTAGGATCGATGGAACTCATATCTATCCAGTTATTACATTAATATCGTCTGCCACGAATATATTTCATATATAATATAATATGTTATGTATGTACTTTTTATACATGTACATAATATCTCAATAATATTATTTATACTTTACTATACATATATAGATATATATATGTAACAATTCAACAATCCATTCAATTCAATAAAATTTTGAACGTATCTGATATGTTAACAATCCTTGTAAACCATGCAATTATATATTTATAATATACACATGATAATGAAAAAATTTGTATCTCAACCTACTAATAAATATCACATTAGAAAAATATAATAATGTACTCATGCAAGGTGTGCATATGTGGCCAACACACACACTTCTTGCATGGGTACTATAAATCAGTATCCAATGCCCATAACACATAGTCTTATATGTTGGAAATAAACATGTGGAATAACAATTAAATAATGCATCATTCATATTTTTTTAGCTTCATTCAAAATAAGAAAAATTTAATTGTATAAACACATACATTAATGGACTAGGAATACAATCATCAAGGTATGTAATAATAATGAATAACCATGTCTAATCCCATTGGGGTCTCATATGTATCCTCAAGTAATTTGTATCTAGTTACCACTACTTCCATCATGTCCTTTGTTATAATATTTTGTGCAATCCAATATACCAAACTAACCACAAGTAGAACCCTAGGGTGGAATTGTTGATTGCGTCAATTGACTTCCATGGAAAGCAATCGACAGTCACCATCACATCTAGGGGAGCATGCTCAGTACAACCCTCTCATAAATCCAAGTTTCAAAGGATAAACTATGGGAAATGCCTCCACCCCCCTTGATATTATTAGGTTAAACACCATTCATTAACCATATTGTGCAATCATTGTTCTAAAATACCAATCACCACGTTGTTTTAATTGTAACTTCGGAAGATATTTTGATGTCACCAAAGATGTGTGTCTCTCCTTTGGGGATGTCATCATTATGTATGGTCACTGAGGTAAACCCTCTATTGTAAATTGGGGCAATAGTCCCCAAGTTAAATAAAGGAAAATGAATTTATGTGTATTCTTAGGTAGGTCATCCCCACATTAAACCTAGCCAACCAAGTGGTTGAGTTAGAAACTCAACGGAAGAATATAAATAGGGATGCGCCCTCCTCATTTGTCACACACTTCACTTTCTCTCTCATGTGTGATTTAGGAGAGAGAGGAGAAGAGGAGGGACAAAGAACTATTGAAGACATGGTTTTCTTGGGTTATTCTATCTTTTCATATTGTCTTTGTGACGGAACTATTATGAGGAAGTTTGCAGGGTTTTCTCCTATATGGTTTCCTCAATAAAAATATATGTGTATTGTGTACCTTGTGTATCTTTGATGTATTGGTGTGCTTGTCATTATTTCAGATAAATATCCTAAGTAAACTAACTTAGAAAAAATAACATGGTATCAGATCCACCTTGAAAGAAGGCATTGTGCATCAAAAATACATCTACAATGGCAGCTACTAGAAATTAGGGTTTCATGCTTGAAAACCCTAGAAGACTAAATCTAATCATCTCGTAACTTTCACTATAACTCAATATTAGATAAGTCCCAAGAGCCAAAATGTTTACAGGAAGAAGCTGAAATATTTTTGTACCTTTAGTGAAACTTTCAGCCTCAGATTCACTATATTTCAGAAGATGTGATTCCTCCAAATTATGGTTCTATCCTCCTCCAGAATATAGCAATAAACATGTGATATAGGGATAATTACTATATATCAGGATAGGAAGGTTAAAATGAAATTTTGCAACATGTTGCAGGTCAACAATGGACTATAGTTTCTTTTTTATGATTTTTAGATCCTGAATGTGAAACTGTGACACGTGGAAGTACGTACAAGTTCGCTATGTTAAATAGTCCTCAAAATAGTTACCTTGAGAAACACATCATAAGTCCCATTTGGAGAATCCAATTATACTATAACCTATGGGGTTGAGAAGAAGACAGACCAGGATACCTCACTGCGAAGTTTCTTACCGTGAGGAGTAGAAACTTTGTAGATACAGTACAATCAATATCAGACAATTTTGTAGAAGAAATTGGAGATACTAGGGATTCTTGTTCCCTGAGCTTCCCACCACTGTTTTCCGAAAAAGAGTATATTGGACAAATCACCTTGAAGAGGTGCATATTTATTTCCAATCAGAAGTTTGAAATTCCAATTTTGCAAAATTAGGGTTTCTCTAACAAACCCTAGATTAGCAAGATCTAGAACTAGGTGGGACACCTCAAATCGGTAAGATCTAAATCCTTGATATTTCCTTTTGAGGTTCTCATTTCAAAATGACTAATCACACCCAAATTTATGATAAACTTGGTGAAGCCGAAAAATTATGAGCATGAAAGTATAGGATCTCCCTGATCCTTGAATAAAATTACTTGGATCAGTATATCAGTAAGGAAGTTCTAAGAGCCCGAGGGAGATGAGGCTAAGGCTAGAGCCAAGAGAATTACTGCAAATTTTATTAAGGATCATCTCATCCCTCATGTGTCATCCTTGAAGAAACAAAAGCAAGTGTTCAAAGTTGTGATGAAGTAGTCGAAGAAGAAGAATGGATTGTTATAACCACCTTGAATGGACTCCCAAGATCATGGGATTCATTCATTCAAGGAATGTGTGCTAGAAGGAAGTTGATTACCTTCAACAAAATTTGGGAAGTGTGCACATAAGAAGAATCTTAGATCATAATAAGAGAAGTGAAGATGGGGGAATTGAACATCAAGATCTCACGTTTCAAAGAAGATTCCTCAAACGATAAGGAATATGTACTCTAATCCAAAAGGATTCAACTCATGAAGAACCTATTATCCATCTCATTATTTGGATAAGAAATGATGAAGTTGTGAATGAGGAAGATGATGAAGAAGAAGACTCCAGGACATAAGGATCAAGAAGGATTCTACCAACAAAACAAACAAAGATAAGTGTTCAATTTCCATTTCATGATATTATTTGGTTGTGCATTTGTTTATATTGAGTTGTTGTATTATGCATGTTTTTGTGTTTGCATGTATACTACTGGATTGCACATTATGAGTAAGAAGTCAATGATGTTGTACAACATTCCATTGCTAATTATCTAGATTGAAACCTCTTTGCTAACATATTAGGAGTAGTAAACTCTTAATAACACTGGGGTAGAAGGCATCTAGAAGTTACTGTATGTATACGGGATATGGATGAATGTTGTAGCATCGGCTATTATAGTTGCATGACTATGTGACATATATTGTCACTATTAATATGTTTTGGAAATTATGAGATGTTTCTAATCATGCAACTGAACTTGACTTGTATATCATTCCAAAGAACAAGTAACGACAATTCATAAGAGGAACCTAAAGCTACTCGGGTCAAAGACATTGTGGCGAAAGAAAGAGCTTCATAAGATTATAAAGAGAATGATAGATGCACCTCGAGAGATGAAGACCATATTGGGCATGTGAAATAATCCAAGATGAAGAATAGTATGATGATGCTCCCAGATAAAGTAAGAGGCCTCATACACACTCCATTTATGTGACACCGTTGAGTGACATCATTGATGCAGATCCTTCCAACTATGAAGAAGTATCCAAGAAGAAAGGTAAGGAGGCGATGATCAAAGATTACCAGTTGATCAAGAGGAATGTTGTCTAGTATGTGGTCCCGAGACCTAAAGGGAAGTCCGTAGTGTCTTCCATATGGATCTACAAGATCTATTATGCAACATCAAGAGATACAAGGAAATATTCGTAGGATGAGGCTTCTCACAGAAAGAAGGCATAGACTACAAGGAGACATTTGCACCAGTTGCGAGGTACACTTCCATTAGATCCATATGTGTGGGTATGAAATGAGAGATGCACCGGTTGGATATCAATACAACATTCTTGAATGGTGTATTTGAGGAGACTCTTGTACGTAGGGAAGCCACTGGGAGTCGAGACACATGACAGGAAAATTCATATGTGCAAATTAAAGAAGGCCGTGTACGAGCTCAGAAGGCACCCACAGGATAACACATACAATTACATGAGGAGCTTGACAATCACCTAGAGTGATGAAGATATTAACCTTTGCTACAAGGTTGAAGGTGAAATCCTATAGAGGATGGCAAGCTCACAGATGGGTGAAAAAGGAACTTTTAAACAAAGTTCAAGAAAGAGGATCTTGGTATCCAGTGACCTTAGATGGATACATAGAAGATTAGTAGCAGAGGAAGATGCATGTCACTCCCGTCTAGATTGTTTCAATACATAGAGTACAAAATGCATAGAGAGGATGATACTCTGCTTCGGAGAGAGTGACAGCAGAAGATCATAAAGTTCAACATGGTACAACAGTATGGAAAACTTCCTGATGGGCCTAGGATTTACTGAGAGTAAAGTGGATTCCAACCTTTATTTCAAGGTTGAAAGTAGAATACCACTGATGCTCCTGCTATATGTCGATGTCATGTTCCTAACAGGAGAGGACGAACTCATTGAAGATGCAAGGAGGATACTTGCCACCGAGTTCAAAATAAAATACCTAGGGATGATGCACTACTTCTTAGGCATGGAGGTGTGGAAAAATGCATATTGGATTTTCCTTGCTGAAGGAAAGTATGCAGTGGATATTCTGAGGAAATTTTGAATGCTCGACCGCAAGGCCATAACCATGCCTGTGACATCGAAGTTGAAGCTACTGTGTGATGCTTCATCGGAATCGATTAATGCCATGGTGTATCATCAGATGATTGGCTCATTGATTTTTCTAACTAATACAAGACTAGGGATATGCTTTGATGTGAATACCCTGAGCTAGTTCCTGGAGAATCTGCGACATGTTCAACTGGTTGCTGCAAAAGAATATGGTGAGGTACTTGAAGGGTACAATTGACTATGGACTCAAGTATGATACAAATCAGAAGAATAACATGCATGGTTATGTTGATTCATATTAGGAAGGCAGTGCCACTGAGAGGAAGAGCACCTTGGGTTTCTTCTTCAGTTTGAGATCCAGTATGATCTACTGGTTTGGCAGGATGAAGTCCTACATGGCATTGAGTATAGCCGAGGTAGAATATGTTGCCATTTGTTTGGATAGTTGTGAGGTAATATGTTTTTTTAAATCTACTATCTTATTTGATTGATCAGACTTTCATTTTTTGTATGATGCAAAGAGGAGCAGTGAAACTCCAGTATGTGATCCAGATTAAGGCCCCTCAAAAGAGGGACTGTCAAATTCTAGCATAGTTGGAAATACAGGTTATCTGAGTCTAAAATTCTAGGTGAAGTTCGTAGGTTGCTCGGATGTAATCATTCCTATAGGTTTTCTTTAGAT
>LPNX011014610.1:369212-381712 GCA_001517045.1 Pseudotsuga menziesii
AAATACTTAGGATGTTGATACATATTTATAAATAACCATATCTTCAACTTGAATAACAATGAATTCTTTTAAGTCAATATATTAACTTGCACGCAAATACATCATTAAGTTTGGGCTAAAAGTACACCTCATCTTTATGGCACATAATTGTACCATTAGATCTTAGCTAAAGACCACCCCATCTTCATGCAAACAAATTTATCTATAAGTTATACCACTACCATGTTAATGAAACACAACTTTTTATCACATTATATGTTTTTCTTAGAAAAATCCAATTATTATTATATCTTATTATTTGTGAAAATGGTTTTATATTACTATTTTATAAGAATATAAATTCCATACAAAATCAATAGAATATGATATCACATATAAGTTAAGATTAAAATATGTTTATATTTTTCTTTCGCATTCTCAAAATTAAATTAATGCATTAAGGTGTTCCTTTTCATATTCTCATATTATGCATGCATGTTTAATTTTTTATGTAAAAAATAATGAAATTATAGAGTTTTGATGTTTCTTGATAGCATTTTTTTAAACTATATATAACAAACATTTGTTAATGTTTTATGATATATAAATATTTTAGGATTGATCTTTATTAGAATTATAATTATAATATTGATAAAGGAATTAATATAGAGTGGAAAATTTATTATGGACTTGAAACCTCCTGGCTTATGTTATTTTATATATTGTGTTATCTTATATATTGTGAAGTTTGGGACTACAACAATTCTTAAGTGGCTATTTGTAAAGAAGTAGAAAAACCTTGCATGGCTCATAAGTGGCTATTTGTATGCATATGTAGCTTTCCATCAATCACAGACCATACATCCAACGATGTTAATTAATTAAAAAGACTATGGTTACATATGCAGGTTAGGCCACTCAAATACCTGCTCTGGTATTAGTTGGACAAAGCGGTCGGCCATTCTAATGCATCACGGTAATCCAGGGCTTGTTCAGAGGTTAGAAGAAGCCATTCTAATGCATCATGGATTCATCAAGGGTTGGAAGAGGCAGGACAAAGAGTTGTTGGGTTGATTGTTATGGTTATGCTACCAACCTGAATATATACACTGATAGGTCGTACTTGTAAAGAGACCAATAGATAATCTCTGGCAGAATTGGGGAATCAAAACAAATTGCTGGCTGTGATTGTGCATGGTCCAGTATTTTTTCCTTAGGGCTTTCAACCGGCACACTTGATTTTGGTTTAGCCAGAGTGGTCACTTGGTTATGCTCCTTTTTATGTCGATATTGAGCGACGCATATGTTTGAACTAACTCAATCCCAAAAATCTTTCTACCAATTTAATTTCGAGCAGGTTGCATCCTTTGTTGTGGGCATGTATATTGTATAATCATCCATTCTTCAAGAATTTTTATCCCAGCAGTTTTTAATCTAAATAATTTCTTATTTATTAATTCATTTCTTTCTATATTTTTTTATAAATAAGTTCTTATTTATTAATTCATGATTCATGTCCTTATGTATTTTTTCATGTAGGTCATAACTAGCTCTATGTTTTTTTAAATCATTTTAAAGAGGATTAAATATGGTTTGTCCATCAATCTCATTAATTAAACTTTATGTATTTAATCTCTATAGATGCACGCGATATACTTATAGATGAAAATAAAAATATTAAAGAAATGGCTATTCTTTCATGTAGGTTATAGGCTAGATCTATGTTTTTTTAAATCATTTTAAGGAGGGAATAAATATGGTTTGTCCATCAATCTCATTAATTAAAATTTATGTATTTAATCTCTATACATGCAAGTGACATACTTATAGATGAAAATAAAAATAGGACTTTTTGTATTTATAATACCGGTATGTATTTTATATACCGTTTGAGTACAAGTATGCCTTGTGTGAATTGAACTGTGGATTTTGGGAGCATATTGGGAGGAAACGAGGCTGGGCTCTGCCCTCTAGTTGATTTGAGTTCACTCATCAAAAATATTTCTATAAAATCTCGATAAACTATTATGTTGATTTGTTGGATTCCAAAGAACACATAGACGTTAGGGTGTGTGCAAGAAGTTGAGGGACCTTTTAGATGCAATGGTGGAGTGAAGTCAATTACTCTTGAACCAAAAAAAAAAATCATCCCAAGCAATCCTGAACGTGCCAAGCCTAGTCCCAAGGCTGCCAACAGGCATGCCAATTAGGATAGTAAACGAAATCACGCCTCCATTTTATTTAAGCAAATCGCACCTCTGTTTTATTTAAGCAAATCACACCTCCGTTTTATTCAAGAAAATCGCGCCTCCATTTTAGTGAACAAAATCACGCGCGCGTTTTGGAAAGCGTGTTTTTTTTAAAATAGGCCAAGCACATCTTTTTCACCATATCGCACAGCTATTGGAGTTCTTTGGAGCAAATCTCGACTGGGCGAACTTTTTTTTGGGTGTACCAAAGCCATCCATCTCCATCTTTGGATCAACCTCCTATTTGTGAGGTATTTTCCTCATTTCTTTTCATGTTTTTTTCTCTTTGTTCATCAATTTATTTGCCCTAAATTGAAAAATTAAACCAAAATAAATTAAATTATGGCCAATGGAAACAAAAACCCCAATGAAATTGGCCAATGGAAACCAATTCCTCAATTTAATCATAAAAATTAAATAATTGATTATTTACCAAAATTCATACCCAAAATTCCCATGACCAATGGAAACCAAAACCCCAATTAACTCAAAAAACAAATGAATTTCACTATTTCCATATGCATATTCACAAGCATCCTTGTGAATCCATACCAAAAGCCACAAATATGCAAAGTTTGTCAAGCACATTGCAAGTTTGCATAAGTAATTTACATGCCCAATGTAAACCAAAACCCCAATTAACTCATAAAAAACAAACGAACTTCACTATTTGCATATATGTATATTCGCAAGCATCATTATGAATCCAAACCAAAATTAACAAATATGCAAAGTTTATCAATTATGTTGCAAGCTTGCATACAACTAAAAAAAAATCAAGTAGAATTCATATATTCTCCTAAAATACATAAACAAACATGGTAAATCCCTTACCTCTATCCGAAATATCGAAGTTGGTCTTCCAAGAACATCAATAAACACCTTATAGTTTTGATGAAACTTCCTAATCCAAGTGTTAAAATAAGGTATAGAAGCTTCCCATGCTTTTAACAAATATTTCGTCTTCAATGAAGGGTACTTTTGGGTTAAGTTCAAGACAACAAAGTTCAACAATAGACTCTATGAACGTGAAGATACATAGGTAGGTTGATGTATTTGATTAAACATACCAATCACATACTATCATACATGATATAATCCAGTGGAACCCTTACAACCATAAAATCCATAAAGATATGCTAAATAGACTTTGGAGTCCAAAAAACATCACGCTACAACAAATAATTACATATCCAACAAACTCGTTGCCTATGCTGGGATTTTATTCATCAACAACACATTATGCCACCTATTCTAGGGTCTAGTTGTTGCCTCTACCCGCAATCTGGGAGCTAGTCCTGCAAAGGCAATAGTCAGCACCTCACAATTTCGACGAAACTTCATAATCCAAGCCTTAAAATAAGCTAGAGGAGCTTCACAATCAACATATGCACTCAAAACACTTTATGTACACATGCATACTTAAAAATTGGAATTAATACTTGAATTTAGGACATAAATATGAAATGAAAAAATGTTAAATGTTTATTCTTTACTGTAAAATTCAAGATCAATTTTTAAATTTACATGATAGATTTAATTTATGTTGTTATTTGTCTTACATTAGTTATACAATTTTCAATGCTTAGATATGTCATTATATCATGTGTTTATATTTCTAATGATATTTTATTTGTATTTATGATTGCAGTGGATGCTATGGATAACAATACGGAGATATTGAGGGTTATTGCCCATTTGAGAGAGATTGGTTCTACTTGGAAGGATGGAGATGAGCTATGCCGCTCCTTGTCAGATTCTTTGTTATCTATTGTTGATACAATCATAAGATCGAATGATGCTTTGTATAGCATCACATCTTACAGGGAGAGGAAAAGACAACAATATGCTGATGGGTTAAGTTACAATGAGTTAAAAAAGCTCAAAATAACAAAACAACACATCTATTCATTGTTTAGACTGCTTGGGACGGATGACATTCCGGAGATCAACATGCCACATATTTCTATTGAGTGGTGCACCTTTCCACCCATCAGAGACAATTGGATGGATAGGTGGTACATATTTTTTGACATTCCCGCTCATAACAATAGGGAAGTACCATTGTACTTCCTTCAAAAATTGTATGCAGAGTTTGTGATGGGGAAACATGTCAACTATTTTGACATGTTGGGCTTCCAGGGAGTTGGTATGGGGATGCCCCAACACCGACCCAATTCTAGGCATAGAGATGTCAATCCACAAATACCTACACCCCATGCCCATCTACCGAGGGCAGACATCCCTCCTGCACATGACATGGTTTCCCAGACACAAGAGGTATTTATTAATCTAGCCGAGATAGTCTCACGACACATGACCACTATTGACCAGAGAGCACCCTCTTCCTCTGCTGGTGTACAACCACCAGCTTCTGGTGGTGGAGGGACATCTATTGGTGGGGATACACCGACATCCCATGTGCCTCAGAGCGAGCCACACATCTGCACATCGTGTGGGGGACCCTATTATGGTCCTGGACCAAGACATGGTACCACTACGATGACTGGTGGTTAGGTAAGGACATTGTTTTAAAACTCTATTATTGTTCAATTTTTAATTTTTCCATACTATATGTAACATATTAAAATATTCGTAATATATGCAATATTTACTCCTGCAGGAGATTGATGCCTCTCACGGGGGTGGTACTACACCCGATGTGGTTGTACCCGAGGCCCAAACAACCACCATTGAGGTAATATTTAAGCATTTGTCATTTTGTTAATACATATCATTTTGTTATTGCATGTGTTATTCTTGATTAATTTATTAAATTGTCTAATATTTACAATTTTTGAAGTTGCAGGAACCTCACTTAGAACGTGATGCTGGAGACGTTTATATCAATGACATAGTCCATGGTGGAATTTACGATTACTTGAAGAATGTAAGTACATGGGTTATGACTGAATCTTGTTCGAATTATTTAAATTTCTTCTTGTACACTCCTTTATAGATCACTAATATTAATAATTTTTAAACTTGCAGATGTTATTAGCATCTGAAGAGGGGCAAGAAATTGATGGAAGCAGTCACTCCCATGGGGGAGATATGTCCCAGGAAGGGGTAAGTATATTACAACATGTTAGTTTTTCAGTACATATTATTCCATCCATTCAAATCCATGTCTAACTATGGTAACACTTTATGACTGCAAACATCATCGCAGATCCCCGCACCGCCTCTTTGGTTTGGATCTCCCCGTAGTCCAAACATAGATAAGGGGGTTATTTACACAAGACAACCCTCTTCCTTGAACAGAGCGGGTGTGCATGAGTATCAACCTACTCATCCCATGATAATGTACACACTTCCAATGGCAGTTGTTGGTTAGCTATGAATTCACTTCACAAGTGGTTTTTCTTAATGTTATTTTCACATGTTTACAGCATCAGGATGTAGAGTCATCCATGCCAAACCTTAGTGGGATTGTTGATGCTGCGGTCAATGCTGCATCTACAATAGGGATAATTCACACAGAGGTACATTTACTTGAATATTTGTAATTGTACATTTCATTTGTATTGTTTATGGACATGCACGATGTCTAACTATTTTATCATTTGGTGAATGTAGCCACACCCTGGTCCATTAGTGCATGCAACTGAGGTTGATGTTCAACCTACGGCTCCTCTTACTACTGAAGAGTCCCAGCGTAATCCCCTAGAAACGGTTTTTTCAGTGAGATGTTCATTTTTTACATAATTGATTAGTACTTTCTCATTCATGTACATGTTGATAATTCTTGAGATAATTGAATTTTTTTTTTATTCACAGAGAAGCATTGCAGAGAAACTCTCTGCAAGGAGGAGGACACCAGAGGCACCTATACCCCCGACGGATGTAGTGATTCTTTGTTTTATTTACAACTGAGTCATATTTTAAATTTTCAAACTTTGTTATTGTTGGACAGTACTAGTTCAGTTACCTGATCAAGAAATATTGTCATTGATTTGTAGTCGCCAAAGATGCACAGTGGTCGTAGACAGATCCAAAAAGCATCAGGGTCTAGGAAAAACAAGAGAAATTTAGATTTTTTATGTGTTAGTTCAAGACAAATATGTATTTTTATGTACAATCTGGAGTTAGAGTATAGGCGCATGGTCTAGGATAGATGTACTTTTGTTTGCATATGTACATCAAATATGTTTTTGATACATGTAGATTGACAGGCCATAGATGGGCCTTCTATTTTTGTATTATAACTTTCATGATATAAAAAAATATTTCATATCAAGGCTCTTGAGATCTTCATGGTTCAATCTTTTAAGTGTGATTATACACGTGTGGCCAAGAATGTTTCTATGTGTAATGTTCCCAATTTTTTGTAGATTTTACGATTGCATGGATATATCAGTTATAAATTTGAGAACAATGCACAATTACAATATTACGTAATGAAAAAAATGCACATTTTAATTGTTTTTTACCATGATCCAATTGCATATACAATGTTATCTTAACAATGTCAAATTGTATTCACAAATATGGAACATACCTAATACACATAAGCACCGAGCACAGCTAAGCAAATGATCCAACTTGGTGGAATACAAAAGCACCTTACCCACACAACAACCTAACAAACTTTTAAAGGATGCACAAAGTTGACACACCTAAGTGATGCACCTGTGTGGTCTACATAAATAAAATTAGTGTTTGGCATGATGTCTTTCATCTAACAAATACATGAGATACACATCAAACCTAAAAGTATCCGAGTATTATAAGGTTGATTCAAAATAATAATTATGAATATATCCTGCACATTATGTATGTCCTGCACATTATTTTATCGTTTTGTTAATGTACATGGCATTTGATGAATGGCCTCGAGTAACAACCTTGAAAGTGATGAAAGTTATGTGTTATTTTATTATAGTTTAAATTGATTAGAGAATTATTATTTTGAATCTTGTTTTATAAATTCATGTTTATGGAGTATTATTCGAAGCATTCGTAGCATGAAGATATATATATTTTGTAATAATGGCGTAATAGGTTGGCCACTTGTTTCTAAACATAAACATGTTCCATTACATGGTTATTGACGTTATGGCATTGTCTCCTCCTGCATTTCATCGTACAAATGCTCACATCTCTTGGATGATCTAGATAACTTAATATGGGAAAGAACCTTCTTTCGAGTTTCCAGCCCCACGAATGATATGAGATCCTAAGATCAATTCACATCCACATAGAGATTGACAACTCCTTTCGCCTTGATTAAAACAAAAACAAAGAATATTTCTTGCTTGACAATGATGGGAAATAAGTCTTGATCAACACCTCACAACAGGTAACATAATTCTCAATAGTTGCACATGGAATAATATTTTGCAACAAGTATTTGTTCAAGAGGGGAAGATCTACAAGCACCTTCAAGCTGACCTCTATGTGCAAAAATTTCACATTCACTTATTGAGCAAAACCCTAGTTTCCAAAATTGACAAAAAAAAATGATCCCTTGTCCATGGACCCAGAGTAGAGGGCCACTATAGCACTATCCCGATGTCTTGAATCCAACGGAGCAGACAGTTTGTCGATCCGATCAATGGTCATCAATCTATGGAACGTTGAATCCCACCTCCTACATGCTTTTAGGGACACCTGTTGAATCCCTAACCGGGGCATAGAATGGAAATCGTGCATCAAAAAGGGCTTTCGGTAGGTTTTGAAAGCTTGTTTAGGCAGGTTCCATGTGGGAACGCTAGCCACACATTCACGGTCGAGGAATTTGCAAAGCCGACACCAATGTGCAGAAATTGGACATTCACTTACTAAGAAAAACCTAGTTTCCAAAATTGACTGAAAAAAAGTATCCCTTATCCATGGACCCAGATTAGAGGGCCACCCTAGAACTATCCCGATTTCCTAAATCCAACAGAGCTGACGGTTCCTTGATCCGAGCAACGGTCATGATTCTATGGCACGTTGAATCCCACATCCTACATGCTTTCAGGGACACCTGTTGAATCCCTACCTGGGGCATAGAATGGAAACCATGCATCAAAAAGGACTTCCAGTGGGTAGTGCAAGTGTGTTTAGGCATGTGTTATATGGGAAGACTTGCCACACCTTAACGGTTGATCAATATGCCAATTTGACCCCCATGTGCAAAAATTTCACATTCACTTACTAAGCAAAACCCTAGTTTCCAAAATTGACCAAAAAAATGGTCTCTTATCCATGGAACTAGATTAGAGGGCCTCCCTAGCACTATCCCGATGTCTTGAATCCAACAGAGCCGATGGTTCGTCGATCCAAGAAACAGTCATGATTCTATGGCACGTTGAATCCCACCTCCTAAAGGCTTTCAGGGACACCTGTTGAATCCCTACCCGGGGCATAGAATGGAAACTGTGCATCAAAAAGGGCTTACGGTGGGTCGTGCAAGCGTGTTTAGGCATGTGTTATGTGGGAACACTAGCCACACCTTCACGGTCGAGAAATATGTGAATTTGACCCCCATGTGCAGAAATTGAACATTCACTTACTTAGCAAAACCCTAGTTTCCAAAATTGACCGAAAAAATTATCCCTTGTCCATGGACTCAGATTAGAGGGCCACACTAGCACTATCCCAATGTCTTGAATCCAACGGAGCCAACGGTTCATCGATCCGAGCAATGGTCATGATTCTATGGCACGTTGAATCCCACCTCCTACAGGCTTTCAGGGACACCTGTTGAATCCCTACCCGGGGCATAGAATGGAAACTGTGCATGAAAAAGGGCTTCTGGTGGCTTTTGCAAGAGTGTTTAGGCATGTGTTATGTGGGAACTCTAGCCACACCTTCACAGTCAAGCAATATGCAAATTTGACCCCCATGTGCAGAAACTAGACATTCACTTACTGAGCAAAACCCTAGTTTCCAAAATTGACCAAAAAAATGGTCTCTTATCCATGGAACCATATTAGAGGGCCTCCCTAACACTATCTCGATGTCTTGAATCCAATGGAGCCGACGATTCATCGATACGAGCAATGGTCGTGATTCTATGGCACGTTGAATCCCACCTCCGACATGCTTTCAGGGACACCTGTTGAATCCCTACCCAGGGCATACAATGGAAACCATGCATCAAAAAGGGCTTCCTGTAGGTCGTGCAAGCGTGTTTAGGCATGTGTTATGTGGAAACACTAGCCACACCTTCACGGTCGAGAAATATGCAAATTTGATCCCCATGTGTAGAAATTGGACATTCACTTACTAAGCAAAACCCTAGTTTCCAAAATTGACCAAAAAAATGGTCTCTTATCCATGGAACCAAATTAGAGGGCCTCCCTAGCACTATCTCGATGTCTTGAATCCAACAAAGTCGACGAATCATCGATCCGAGAACGACCATCATTCGATCGCATGTTGAATCCCACCTCCTACAAGCTTTCAGGGACACCTGTTGAATCCCTACCTGGGAGAAACAAATTATCGAAGTGAAGGAGATAATTATCGGATTCAAGGAGATGTCCTTATAGGATCAAATTCAAGATTCAAGGAAAATGCAATAGACATATCCCAGATAGAGTGGTAGATAATGGTCTTGGGCTATAAGGCATGAGTCATGTAAGTATCAATATAATACAACAAATCCATTGTAGAAGTCTATTGAATTTATCAATATATCAAGCGCTCAATGTATCAAACTGCAAATAATCAATGAGACCATGAAACCAAAATATCTGACTACCACATACCTGAATACCTACGTGTGGTCATTCAACTAGACCATCAGGATCATCTCTAATAGCAACAGTATCCTTTAGCCTCTCGTGCTCGGAGTAAGGCAACAAGTATCGTGACTTTAATAAGTTCTTGTTTGGCATTGTTTGCAGCTGGAGGTTTGTGCCAACAACTAAGTTTTTATAATGGTATACAATTTGACCTAGTCTATAATCTTCAAATACATAACCTTTTTTCTTTCATGCGTGGGCAACCTGTGTCAAATATTCCCCTTTGATAACCATCGACCCAATTGGAAAATCATTTCCCTCGGAGTCGCTTAATGAGACAATGAGGGTCTGCTTCCCATCCAAGCAACGTGCCAGCTAGTAGCCAATGTTCCATTCATTGTCTCTCAGGGAAACCACTGTGTATATGTGCCCTGCATAAAATAAAGTGCAGACCTAGGAGTCATCTAACTTAACACAACTTCGTCAAACATTTCAAAGTGATCAACATAATAGTTGAACCTGGTTGTATGAGATCTGAAATGTGGTTATATTCATGTGAAATAATCGACTGGCCCTCCTCCAACTGGGATAATTCTGAAGTTATTTTTCAACCAATGGGGAGTGATACATGATCCCAACTGTCAACCCAATCTGTGGATTCATAGTTGTCCCATTCACGACTGCTACATGGATAACAAAAATACGAGAGTTTTCTTGTCCACATTTCAACTATAGCATTATCTGACATCCTAACTGAATGGAATGCATGAGTTCCTTGGATGGTCTTGCAATCATATAGGTGTGATCGATCTACATTGACCACCTCCCAAAAATATCTATGTACATGTGCTTTTTGAGATGATTGGTCTTCTTGCCTTCTAGCTCCCTACCCCATCACTGAAGAACACCATGCAACAATGGTCTTTGCATCTCGGATGAGTGAAATAGTTATGAATTTCATCTCTTGCCTACGTAATGCAGTCTTGATGCATGCACCTACTCCATCATGTTCCCCTTTTCCATGTCCAGTCTCAAAATAGTTACAAATATGTGGCACCTTGTGCCTCTTGTGGAGAAAACACAACCATTGGAAGACACGAGAATTTTTGAATTTCCCCGCACAACCATTAGACCAAATCCAATGTTGCTCCATCTGTATATTGTTATCCTCCAAGTGTTTGTAGAACAATTGAAATCTATGTTGTACAAAAGCCAAGTCATGACACCTGTCATCACTTATGTAAAAGTGATACTCCTTCAATATAACCCCGTTCTCTTCAGTACTATCTGCCCCATGTCGATAGGTGATATGGACCATTATGCTGACCTGATCTGAGTGATAATATTGACTCTGAATCTCATTTTGTGGTTGAAGAGTGTATTTTTCCACAAAATCAACCACTGATAATATAGTTCCAATAGGAAATGTATCCATGCACGCTCTAAACTGCTCATCTTGCCAACGAGCCACATGTACATGATTTACATACTGTTGTGTCTTTTCAAAGAATTCCTCCATGAAGTTGCATACCAATACTTGGTAGATCAACAATAAATATGTACAAATCAATAGGTTGTTACATATATGAAGTAGCAATAGATATCAATAGGAAAAAATACTATTAGGAACTCATTGCTGAACTGAGAGGTGACAAATTGTCTTTTTTTCCTTTCATTCCCTCCACTGATATCATACGTGACATATTTGAATGACTGCAAGTTCACTTCATGTCTCCCAAGTTCATGCTCATCGGTGACATGTATGCATTTGTCCAAAAATGCCATTCCACCACACCTTGGGCATGTCCCATCTATGCAAGGCCTTTGATAAAATGTGCAACCTTCTGTCCTTCTACACAAGATGGTATGGATAAACTCTCTAGATGATGTCGATGGCAATGTAGTTGAGCATTCATGCACAAGAGTGTTATGCAAAACATGCAATATATGTATATATGTGTCATAATAATAAGAATACTCAATGTGATATCGACAACAACATGTGTTACGAGTTGTGTTTATTTTAACATACCATGGTTTGCATTTCTCGAAGGATATTTGGCCCAAGTTAAGTTCATTATGTTCATTCCTAAACCTATCATATAATTTTGTTTGTGTCATGTCAAGAAAATGTTTAATGTGGGGCTCATGATCTCTTAAACCCATTCTCAATTTTAGTATATCTTTTTGGTTGGATGAGGTTCTGCTATTGTCACACCAAAACTCTTGCACCAGCCCCTTTACCGCATCAATGATTTTCATATCGGAGCGTGGCAACCTGCCAATGAAGGACCAGACATATGTTTCACTAGAGTCAAGTTTTTCTCTTCTAGAACAATACCTATGGAGTGCTTTGATATCCAATCCTAGAAGTTTGGATGTAGGCTTAAGAAGGTGAAGGGCCCTGGTGCTTTTGTTCATGATTGATTGTGACAACACACGACGAGCTGCATTGCGATCCTTTGAACGAGATTTCTTTCCAATATTACTAAATGCATATACCAAACTTCTGACAACATAAGAACTTGGTTCAAAACTGTTTATCATCTTTATCCTTAAGTTTTTCCTAACGACAGTCATAGACCTAGATTTTAAC
>LPNX011014610.1:387452-458379 GCA_001517045.1 Pseudotsuga menziesii
AAATTTTCAAGATGCTCATGTTTAACGGTTCGTCTAATTATGCTGCACATCTCCGTTTTTTATGAGATTTTAGAAACAGATATGGTTTTTTTTGCAGATTCTAAATATGTAAATTTTAACAAGAATACATATTTTTTTGTAATTTTTTCTTATTTATTTTCTGTCATCACTCATCAACTCAAAAAACACATTGTTAGTGTTTTGTCCACTAAAGAACACCAACCTCTACATGCTATAAAAAACCCATTTCCAAACAATTGCATTAAGACATTCAAATGTTGCACCCACAATTGGCGTACAGTTTTCGAGGTTTGATCTCTTAGATAATTAAAAAAAAATTAAAAAAATTATTTTTATTATTGGAAAAATAGTCGTGCACTAGTACTATATGTTCTCTATATGTATACCGGTTTTCGTAAGTTTATTCCATCATTTAGAAACTCAGACGCTACACCCACAAAAACATATACCTTATAATTTGTCCCAAAAATAAAAAGTGCCCATTAAAAAATATCTAACTTTAGATAGTTAACAACATTTTCAATAGAAAAAAATTATATATTTGGAAAGGTCATTCAATTTCCTACATTTCTTGTTTTTCACTCATTGCAAGATTCATTGTGTAAGTGTCTCAAAATATCCATGCAAGTTGATGGATGTCTGTTTTTTCAGTTTTGTATTGCATCTAACGCGCCAAAAGAGACCCTCAACTTTGTGCACTCACGCGTTAAAAAACTATGAAGCTCAACTAAAATTAAAAAGATCCAGGGACTTGTAAATTAACTATTAAAATTTGCATGTTTTTTACTCTTAGAAGAATAATAAACTTATAACTTGTCTAATTGGAATGGTGATATTGATAGCCCGTGGCAGTGGATATAAAGTGATATATTGAAATCAATAGGAACTTCTTATCTGTCGATGTCATCTTTGACTAGATCTAGTTTCAATGCTTGTAGGATAACCCAGGTAGGTGCATGGACTTGATATTACAACAGTGGGTTTGAGGCCACCATTATTTTTAACAGTTTCAAGTTTCAAGCTTTAGTGAGAAGGCCTTTGTTCAGTAATAAAAAATCCTTTACCCCTCGACGATGTCCTTGTTGTGTCTCAATAGGATGAAATCTCGAGCACAGCGATTAATTCTTTATTTTTTTACTTAATTATTGTGGTCTTGGCTTGAACAATATTTGATTAGTGAGCAAAGGCTCCTTCCTTTGTGAGTAGTTGACCTATTAGGTGAGGAACTAAGTAGTAACCAAAGAAACCAATGATCTGCTGACAATGATTACCCTCCTCACTCTGAGACTTAGAATGACTGACAATGAAAAACGCTAGATGCACCTACCAATTCCCAGAGGGGAGGGCCCAACAACAACAACTTTATCTTCTGGGATAACAGTTACAACTGAACCAGATTCCAAGAGAGTCTTTCATTGATTGGAATTTATTTATTCGATTGATTTTAAACATTAGGGGTTACTCATCCCACCATATGAGAAACTAGACACTTGATACAACGTTGGTCTTCCATGAATGTGGGTCTTGCTTTAGCAGACTTATCATTTACCTTTTCTCCTTATCGACCACGACTATGGAGGTCGGTTGAGACCTACTTATCCGAACTTAAACTTGCTCCACGGTTTACATCCTAAAGACAGGGAATATGCAGTATTGCTGCTATGCCTTGTTAAGATATGGTTCTTCATCATCAATAAGGAAATAATTTAATTATATTACTATTCTACACATGATGCAATGGAAAGTAAAATTTATATTAAGATCCTCCATGTGGATGTTGATGTTGAGCCTACAATCGTTTCTCGATAAAATTTTCTTATGGTTTTTTTAGATCTTGCATAAAATTTGTGGCACTCTGAGCATTTGTGTAAAACAAATACATAAAGCTCAGCATAGTTCTACACTTGGGTTCGGCCTTGGATTTTGACTTGCATAATTTTTAATTAACTTGTGAGAAACAGACTCCCGCATCTAATCCCACATGGAGAAGCGTAAAAATATCTCAATCCTATTAATATAAAGAGAGAATAGATATTGTATAGTGGGCGGTGAAGAAACTTAGCACGAAAGGAGATTCAATGTTCCCTCCGCATTTTGGTTAGGTACTAAGGCTGAGATGGCTGCAACTGAGCTCAAAATCCTTTTGAAAGAAATGGTTTGTGATGATTAAACGATCGAAGGAGATTCAACCACATATTTTGAATGACATATAATATATGACATATTATATTTATTGGTTTAGGATTGTTAAATGTTGGTGTACATATCTATGTGTCCAACCTTATATCGTTCAATAAAGGTTTATATAGCTAGTCTTGGTGGATTATGCATACCTTAGTCAATTCTGTATAGGCCATAGAATCTAGTCGTGATGGATTTCCTTAAAAATGTATCAACTTCTTAATATTACTTTAGCATCATGTTAAACGTAGTTGATAGGTTCTTAAAATGATCATTCTTGCACCATGTCACAAACCATACTATGTAATATACACCCAATATGTTAATTATGCATATGGATTTTATATAGCAATTGTCTTTTAAAAGGATTTAATGCATTAGTGAAGTCACTAGATTATATTGGGTAAAAGGATCAACACATCCACAACCTTTCACCCTCATATCAATGACCAACACCAATAATCCATTAATATGATAGATTATAGCTCTTGTACATTGTACAACTGCAAACATGACCAACAATAAGCTGATAATATGATATAATATAGTTTTTGTACATGTACAACTACAAACATATGTATATATGATATGGAAACTTAGTACATATTTTACATCAAATTAGTATTTATACAAAACAACTAATTAAAACTCAATATAATTGTACATATTAAAGCCTACTCCAATCCATCCTTAACTTTTAACTTTATGATGTATTTCAATCAACTATAAGAAATTGACTTATCTTCCTACTTGAGTTGAAAATAGAAATGAAGTACCATTGATCAAGTTCTTTTTCATTAGTCGTTAAATAGTTTTTTTTCTTCGAAGGAATAACATTGTGGAAAACCCTTCAACTACTTCTCCACGATTCATGGATGGTAAATGAGGTAAACCATCAACCTTGTTTACAAAGCTTAACCCCAATGGGATCAAAAGAGTTGAAACTATGGCTTCCCAAAATTTGAGGGAGAGATCTCAATTCTGATTCATGACCAATTGAGATAATCCTCAGAGCTTGTCACAGAGTTATTTATGAGGGGGATTCAATTAATTCATTTATTGGGATATGTACCTAGGAAGTTGAGACTTGATAAGATTAGTGTAGTTAATTCCAGATGTTGAACTATGCAACTAATTCAATAATATTAATACTACCACTTGTCCCATATCAAAGACCACGCCGTTTCGGTCCACTGACTCTTTAATTAACTTGTCAGAAATGGACTCCCATAGCTAATCCCACATGGAGAAGCGTACAAGTAGAAACTTTGTATAGTGGTTGTGGGCGGTGAAGAGATTTAGCACGAAAGGAGGTTCAATGGTCCCTCCGCATTACAGATTGATACTCAGTCTGCGATTGGGTACTGTTCATGTAACAAATATGCCAGTGACATTGTTTCTCCAAATTTTATTCAGTCAGAACATAACATTTATGATAAATATAATCCAACATAAATGAGCTCGCTTCATTCGGAATTGGATTATTTTGAGTAAACAAATTAAAAATTATTTCAACTGATCTGTCTATTTGTACAGTAGTTGTAATATAGTGGTGAGTAGTCCCGCCTGTCACGCGGGTGACCTGTGTTCGATACCCGGCCACGGTGAATCACTTATTTTGCCATACTTTAACCCGATTGACGCCACAGAGAATAACACTCATTTTAAGGTATCACGGGGATGCGGTTCATATTATCTCAAAATTAAACCCTTCCCAGCCCTTCCAAAGGGTTCTAGCCCTTCGGAGAAGAGTAAAGTTAAATTTGCCCTACAGAAAATTTAAAAATATGAATTTAAGCCTTTCAATTCCAATTAATAAAGGCATAATTTATATCAATATTTGAAAAAAAAGGCAACATTTGAAATTATCCATTCATATAATTTTTTCAAGATGTTGAAATTATTATGCTATAAATTTCAACGCATTATTCAAAATATTGGAAATATGATAAATTACGATTACTTATTCACTCATGTCATGCACTCACTGTCTAGTTGTGCAAGATGGCCAGTGATCATTGATGACTACGAGGAACTAGCCATCGAGATGTGACTCTAACTCCCGAGTCACTTGGGGCTGCAATCTAAAGTGTGACAATGTGCCAACAACTACGACTATAACAAAAAATAACAACTACTAGTCTACTACTAGGCCCAAAACGAGCTCAAAAATTTGTGCCTACTACCTATGTGAACCTCGCTACCAATGTCCAGTGTTTTTTCGTCAAAATGAAATTCAAAAGGTCAGTTTGATAAGTCCTCCCCTACAAGACTTCATTTCTTGCATGAATATCATGGACTCACGACAACTATAAAGAACACTCGATGTCATGGAAATACAAATAATGGCATGTAGCTAGGATCACAAACTGTGTAGAAGTCAATTTATGCATTGCTATGGAGAGGTGTCATTGGGCACACGATATGGAGAAACAATGGTTATTAATAAACCTAAAAAAACAATTGTTGGCTCAAGAATAGCCTTCAATTTGATGGGCGGCATGATCGTGATGTAATCTCCGTCCATCCTTCCAAACATTTGTGGTTTCTCACAACATTTTTCCTCGGCGCTACCAAAATACATATAAAAAATACTTGTCTTTACACTCTCTTCTCTTTAAATCCTCATCTCATAGTCATAACTAAGGATTATTATGCATGCACATCCTCACCTTATAATATGAATTGGGTCAAGGCGCAAAGACAACTATAAGTAAGCCTTATATATTAAATTTACCATAGAAGTCTTTAATTAACACTATCAATTGAGATGACACATTGGATTGTTGTGATCTTCTTATCACTCCTTACCAATGTGATTGCAAGGCATTATTTGGAGGTGAAGTCCATAATTTTAGGTCTTCTTCCTCATTATCATGCCTTTTTGGTAAGACAATAAAGAGGGTAGTGGCCTACATCATAATGAAAAACAGTTTCGACATAGAGGTTATACACATTAATTGTTTTCATTAAATAACTTAAATTCCTTCTCGTGACTGTCGATTCACTGATTTGTGGACTGGTACAAAACACAACAAATTTTAGAGCCTCAATCCCTTATTTACTCACACCTAGAACTTTCTCAAATCTAGCCATTAATAAACTTCTTTTGGTATTTTGGTTCAATTTAAAAGGCAGAGTGTTGAGACTCAGACATGCAGTGAGTTACAAGGATTCAATTTACTTAGGCCCCTCCATCCCATACATGTATGCTTTCACGACAACTGTTGAACAAAAATATTTGATGCCCTAACCCGGGTTATGCTAGCTTTACTAACTTGCTTGGTATGTAGGGAATTTTTTTTAAATGTTTTCCGAGTTGTGTATTATTTTTTCTTAGGTGCCCAATCCTTATCATTCTTACATCTCTCAATCTTGGATTACATGTGGATGCCCCAATATGGTTATGGCATAGTCTAAGTAGTTTTTTTGTATAATGAAGTGTGTTCCAACTCGAAAAAATACAATAGAATAGTTGTTATGTTACTGAACTTTAAAATTAATGATACACACATGACAACTTAATGTGTTCAAAATAAGTTTCATTGAAAATATATCATTTATCATGTAGATATTAAGGGGTGCTCAATTGTTTAAAATTGTATAAATTTGAAAAAACAATATTTATTTTTTGCATTTTTTTGGAGAAAATTTTTAGTTAAATAATACTTGTCAATTAAAGTACAATTATTTATATTGTCTTTCATCTCTAAAGAGATGAATGAATAAATTCCCTTCCAATTGAAATTAAGACCCATCCTTCAAATTTGATCATTGTTGAGATACCCCACATCTCCGTTTTCTACTGAAATAGACATAATTTCCACCATTTTAAAGACATTAAGTTTTTTCAATAATGACGTAAATACTATATTTAGTCATAAAATATTATCTGATTTGGAATTTTCACTACCATATTTAAGTATTATTAATGTTTTATTAAATAGTGAAATAAACTTGAATTAGCTATTGTTCGATCTTCGGCAATGGCAATATCAATGGATTAATTAATTAATTAATGATTCTTAACTTAATTTAGTGTTGACATCAACTTTAAGGGGATGTAGCTCAGATGGTAGAGCGCTCACTTAGCAAGCGAGAGGCACTGAGATAGATACCTTGCATTCCATTTTTCTAGTGAAATAGACTTCATTTCCACCATTTTAAAGGCATTAATTTTTATATTAAATTTAGATATAAATTTTTTTATCTTTTTTGGAATTTTCACTACCATATTTAAGTATTATCCATGTTTCATTAAATAGTGAAATAGATTTGATTTCCACCCTTTTAAAGACATGAAATTTTTCAATAATGACATATATTAGATTCAGACATAAAAAATTATCCTATTTGAATTTTCACCACCATATTTAAGTATTATCCATGTTTCATTAAATTAATTTTATTTGGAATATATTTCAAAACAATATATTTTATAATTTAAGTATTATCCGTGTTTCAATTAATATTATTTGGAATATATTTCAAACAATATATTTTATAATATTGGTTACTTCTTAATCTATATTAAGATGTATATTTGCGTGTTTATTTACATGTTTAATGACATTAAAATATTTATAAACTAGCAAATGTTTTAAAAAGGTGCAATAATATGTCAAATTATAAAAAAGATTGGAAATATGAACTCAAATAGAGTTGTTTTAAGCTTGGTGATGTACATTGAGGAACTTCAAATTTTAGAACTTTAAGATTCTAAATTTATAGTAAGTTGCAACATCAAACAATATACTTCAAAAATGCATAAAATTTCAAATATATTCAGAGTATGCTCATTTTGACCTACCCAGACTTGTATAGATAGTGTGATTTTTTGAAGTGTTTAAATATATTCAAAGAAAAATGTAGTAAACCTAACAAAAATTAAAAACACATTCTCAGAAATTCCACATTAAATATACAAAGTTAAATTCAAACTAACCATTCCATTAGAGATCCACTCTAGGAAGTAAATTGGAACTCAATCAAAAGAATAAGCTATCAATTTAACTTGTTGAACAGAGTTGGAAAAACGAATGGTCTAAATGGATATTCTTCAACTCAGAATAATAATTGAAAAAGGAATCATTGATTCCTTTGAAACACTATTGGTTATTCTCAATTGAGAACTCAAAATTTTTATAAGTAGAAAAAAATGTCAAGAAGTTGTAGCATTCCCTTTCAATTCCTTAGCTTCAGTAATTACGATGTAAGGCATTTCAACAAGTGGGAGTCGACTCCCCGAAGTTAATGCTTTTTTTTTTCAGTCGTAGGATGCTTTTGTCCAATGATTGGGTTAATCTGTTTCGTTGAATTTGATCTGCTGCGTGCTGATCTGGTGATCTGGCACCTGCTCCTTATGCTCCTTAAATGCACATCGCATGTGTAGGTCAACCTAACGTCCTCCATCGAGCACCCCAGCATGCCCATCCAGCTACCTGGTGACCGGCCTTGGCGATGGGACCAGTAGTGCTGTTGCTTTGTGGGTCTCAGGGGGTGCTTTGTGAGGCTGAGACTTTGCAACAGTGGCGACAGGCTAAATTGAAACTTCACGATCGACGAAAAATCACCACAACAATCACCAAAACAAGAAAAATATGGAATCTGGAATTTATTTGTGTTATTCTTGTACAACAATATTCAATCCAATACCTGTAACCAATGTATCAATTTCTACATGAAAAAAGAAAAAAGGTGAAGAATTTTTTTCAAAAACGACTCTACTTGACCTGGAATGTAGAACTAATCCAGCGCTTATTGGCTTGCATTTGCTCAAACCATTTCTCAGACATGATAAACACTTTTGACAGCTCGCCTGCAATGTATCTCATATCAAGCCTTTTTCTGGCATCAGGATCCACGCAGGAAGCAGCGATCTTCGCTACTCGTTCTACCCAATCTTAAGAAAAAGAGTCCTTCAGCCGAGGATCCATCCACGATCCCCAAGATCTGAGGTTCCCCGCTTTGTTGCTGCTACAATAGGACTGTATCCTCGAAATCTTTCAGCTTGCAATCCAAACCTGTTGGATAGTCAGCCACGTGCAAGTCTGGCTTTTTCACCATTTTCAACAGACATTCAACCACCTTATCCAGCAGCTCCAGCTCCAACTCCTCGCTAGTTATTGAGAAGATAACAAATAGAACTAGTGAGAAACAAATGTCTATGTTTATTTATGAAGCATAAAATAGTACCATATTTAGAGAGCGAAGATTTTGTTCTCACCCATTGCACACCTCCAACTCAAAACCACTGTTGTCTGCAACTTGAGAAAGTACATTTCTCCAATTTTCAATAGTGCTGGAGTCATATCTTAACTTCCCTTCACGAGTTCTCTTATCTACCAGTTTGTTTAGGGCTTGAGCATATTTTCCATCTTTGTCATGCGTCCAACGAACCTCTGCAGGCGTGACACGGTAAAAGACTGGAATAATGGGAGCCTTTGAATCCAACATCAATAGGAGCTCATCCAGGCACCAATATGATTCATCGTATCGGGGGGAGAATATTTCCACATGGACTGATGCCGTTCTAATATCATCTTTTATTTGAGACAGAAAATTGTAGCCCTGTTGCAACTCCTCCTGGTCTAGAAAAGCCCTCAATCCTTTTTCGAAAAGGTGAAGATGGAGAGACCTAGCGAAGGTTTTCTTAACATCAACACACCGATGGTTTATGAATACCTGGAACCATTGTTTGTTGTTAGAATGAGTAGCTGTGGAGGAGGATGCCACCATTGCCAACTGGTAAACCGAAAAAAGAATTAGGAAGCTGATAACTGGAAGAAAGGTCGATGCTCTCGATAGAAAAGGCAAGGGAGGAGAGTGGATAACACTGATGAATTGTGGGGAATTTGAAATTCAATAGAAAAAGCGATGGTTTGCAGAGTTCTACAAGATAAATTAAGGAGAAATTTGCAATATAGGAATAAAAAAATGGTATACAGAGATATACTTTAAACCCACCATCCAATAAAATAAAATTTTGACTGGACTCTGTCTGTCATACAAATTATAACAGTAATAGTTTTTAGGTTCCATATCTAATCCTATGCGTTACAGTCCTGTATCCCCACACTCTTGATAATCCAGTCGGTCTTCTGATCTAAACCTGTCGTGCACAACCCTCCATCCCAAGTCACAGCGTTAGCTACAAATGGTTCTGGCTTTCTAACCAAGGCGCGGATTAGAGGTTAGCTAGGAGTGAAGAGGTTAGCTTTAATTTTTAGGATTTTTACTCTTTACTGCATGCAGGCCACCTAGCGATAACATGAATTAACGTGTTCTGCATCGTTCTGCACAGCGATACCAGCGATACCATGAAGTAACGTGTTCTACACAACGATAACATGGTCCACCTGCTATGCATGCCATGTATCTACATTGTGTTAAGTGCTAAGCATTTGATAGCCTCATTAACATCAAATAATTGCATTATTAAAGCTCGAGTCAACACTAATAGATTGTAATTGCTTCCATAATAGTTAACCGTATACCGTATCGTTGTCTCGTGGATATCATAAGGAGGACAAGAAACAACACTAATAGATAGCTCCTTATTACTTTCTTTTCTTCCATAAAAAGCATTGGAAAAGGTAGTGGCCAATGCCCATTACGCGTTTAGTGTCTATTCTAGCTGTATGTGGGGTTTTTGTAATGGGCATCCCACTTTTTGAATGATATTCAATGGCTGTTAACATACATATTGATACCCTAGATGGGAGTGTGGAAGATTTGCATCTGTTCATTTTCTAGGCTTCGATTTGAAAATTTGTTGACAAGCACTCTGACTAATAAGGTTTTTGCGCTTTCCATATTTTTTATGGCATAGCTTATTTTATCTGGGTGGGCTCTTCTCGATATATATATATATATATATATATATATATATATAGGGAACCCAAACGAGTTTCTGGTTAGAAAAATTGAGGACTGTTGCTGACTATTGTGTCTTTTAGGTTGTCTGGATTTTGGTCATAGAGGCTAAATTTAGCCGTAGGAGACTTGACAGTTCTAATTGTTTAGTTCAGATCTGAGAAGAGTATACACACATTCAACATTGAAACTAACGGAAGAGCTCATACATTCATTTATTTAGACAGAGAAGTTCCTTATATTGCATTATTAAAGGTCGAGTCAAGAAAAGAAAACCGCTTGTGATAAACGTAGAAAGAAAACTCTGGGTGGAAGAAACAACGAAGAGGGTACACAAAAGTGGCATTTAGAGGGAAGACAGTATAGACACAAAGACGCAAATAGAATGTCAAACCTGTAATTGATAATCCTAACTAAAGCCATTCATCCAGGACAAGACGAATCACATTGAACTTGAAATCTTCATTTGGAGGGACGACTTAAAAATATTGTTAAGAAGAAATTACAACCATTCTTCATTCTTCCACTAATGTGATCAAAAGGTCCATTAATAGCAAAAATGCCCAGCTCTACTGAAATTGACAATAATGGTTAAAGAAAGGGTTACATGTGAGATGCGCTTCCAATGTTTGTAAGACAAGTTACAGCATATAGGTGATTAATTACAGCTCATTTTCTCACAGTACATGACAAGAAGCTATGTACTATCAAATTCATATTGTTGTGATGGAAAGTTTCAATGAGACTTAGCTGTAAAGATTTTCACGGCATGCATTTGAAATCATTCATTAATATCGTAGAATAGTTTTACGCTTAAAGAAAGGCCCAACCATGCACCGACCATACTAAATTCTACATAATCTCTATTTATCATGAAAAAACCTGCTCAGTGCCTCTCTAATTTCACTATTAAAGGTCGAGTCAACACTAACAGTGTATTTCCTTCCATAATAGTGACCTTATCATTGTTCATGGATATCTAATCTCTACATAAATTAAAAAATTCTTAGAGTGTATTTTGAATCTTCGAGCTTAGCCTTGTTTTGAATCAGAGTGAATTGATCTAACTCCACAAAATTGATGATAAAACTTCAAATCGCCTCACAGAAATCATATTCATGGTTTGTGCTAAACTCTACAAAATGATGGAATAACCTCTTAGGAAAATATAGAAAACTACAAATCAACTGGGAGAAATGGTTCCAATCAAAGCTCTGCAATAGCCTTACCCATTACGAAAATAGATTCCATGAGTACAATTTTCATGAGTTTTTCAGCTTGTTAACCTAAAACCAACACATTCTAAACTTCTAAATCAAACTGATATTGAATCACACACACCTAGCCCCCGGACTACCAAATATTATGGATTTCTTAACTAATATTGACTCCTAGACCCTGGACTGCCAAATGTTATGGATTTCTTATTTCATGATTTTGATTATATAAAAGCTCTAGGTTAGAAAGCAACTCGAACCTGATGCGGTATTTTCCAAATTGTAGAGACAACAAAGATTGGCCCTTACCTCATCGTACTAAACAGATCAACAAATCCTAGTAATGTGCACCTATTTGAATCCCCGGCAAGGCATTTCTCTTGTATGTTGCATAGTAGTATAATACCGCATCAACGGGTTGTCCTGGAACGCAACGCAATAGGCCATTTGTGTAGATTTGAATTATGCATTCTCGAGCTTCACAACCTCAAGGTACATATCAAGCTCAGATTTAGGCGGTTGTATGTTAATGTCCATATTCAATGTACGCAATATACAATCTAGATATAATGGAACACCCCTCCCCACCCGGGATGTCGAAGGCACATTGTCTCTCTTGGTGCAGTTGATTTCCTCTGCATAGTCTCGTCCATTCTTATTTGAGGGGAGTTTTTGGTCAGTGTTGAATTATGAATCAAATTATAATTTTTTCATAATATTATAAATCTTTTTTTATTATGAATTTATTTTATCTTTTTTCTAGATATATACAACAATTTTAAGTTTTTCTTTATAATTTTTTTGAGATATTTTTCAATAATGTCCATTTAGATGTTATGAATTCCTTATTAATGATCCACGTTTAAGAAATGTATACTTGATTGTAACATAAGAGCTACAAAAACTAAGAATCCATTGCCATTTGGATGAGGCAAGAAAATTTTTTATTATTACTTTTGAAATGCAGATAATGTAATGGCCAATTATGTGAATAATATAATGATACAATTTGTGATTCAACATTTCAAATTCTCTTTCTTGTTGTATATGTTCACATCTCCTTGCTTAGCTTGCAACACGGCGTTCTTTTATTGCACCCCTAGGTACAATTGCTAGTATAGCCTCAACCAAAGTCTTTCATTGAACAAAAGGACTTCTACTGCCTTCTCTTCCTTTTCATTTTCCTTGTATCATATCACTTTTAGTTTCACTCTCAGGATGAGAAGAAATCTTGGTCTTCATCCTTTTTCTCTTGCTCGCATCCTCGCTTTCAAAAGAACGATTTACCCTCCACAAAAGTTTTGTTGTACTTTCTTCAAGTTATAAATGGTCTGAATCATAAAAGCCATTGTCATGTAAGTTTGACTAGACCTTACCTTATAGCAGACCAACATAATAGATAAACAAAGCAACGTAAATCAAAACTTACCAATAAGAGCATTATCATTGGCATTTCAATGTATAGTTTCTTTGCCTTCATCTTAAACATTTGTAAGCATTTCTTCTCCATTAAATTTTTTTTTATGTTCTGTATCATTCTTTCTACCCTCTTTGGGATTTTCCTCACCTCCCAAGAGGGAAACTCTTCCTACTTATCTCCAAAAGTGTTTTCCTCCGCTTGAGTAACACCGTAAAAAACTGAGGAGCACCCCTGCCAATATCTGTTTTTTCAATTCCTTCTTAAAACAAGCCTATTCAACTACATAAATCATCTTAGCATAGATTTCCTTTTAGGTTCAAAAGTGAGAAAGAACTAAACCTTCCCTTGTTGTGCCTCATAGTAAGTAATCTCCCTTTGATTTACTTCAGAGGATTTATCTATTACCATGAGTAAGATAATTCATTATGTCCAATAATATTTAGGTTTAGGGATCCATGAGGAAAGGTTCCATCATTGGATTGAATGATGAGTTAATTTTGTCCATATAAGCTCAGAATTAACACCTACTTGAATGTCACTATTATATCATCTTTACTAGAATCCACACTCGTATTTTAGTAACATAGAAGAATGTCATTGCTTAATGACCTACAAGTATTTAGTGAACCCATTAGGTCATATTGGACTATCCTGGACATAGATTTCATGCAACAACGATTTGGATTCAAAGTTTTCTCACTACCCTTTCTCTATCATTTAGGAGAAAAATAACCACAATCAAAAGCCTCCAATGTTCTTGTAGTCAACGGGAAGACCCTGTGCTTTGCCTGCATACATTTTTATCTAGAGTATTTTCATTTTTTTCTCATGGATTTGACAAATGTCTCTCATCTGGGCTAGGAATTGATTAAGGAAAGTTTTAATAACCACCTTACATTTATATGTATAATAAATGGGTGAATCACAATGATAGAGAGGAAAATTAAAAGGCAATTTTTTCAATAATCTAATATGCATATATAATTTTTAGGTAAATATTTCATTGATTTATATAATCTTGTAAAACATTAGCATATTTTTCAATGAATTATAAAATCATGTTACATCTTGGTGAATCTTCACTAAATTATAAAACGTTGTAAGTATTGTTTTTTATACTAAACAATAAAACATTGTGGAGTCTTGATGTTTTTTTGACAAAGTGTACAACTTTATAGAACAATAATAAAATATATTAATTACACAACAATTAATAATTTTACATGTTTAGAAAACGTGTGCCATCTGCAACCAAGCTACCAACATCAAGGGTTGTGTGTGTTAGGGTTTTTACTATACACTCTTGCATATCCTTATATCAATTTTTGAAAGATATATGTGTTGATCATGACCACCACTTCTCCCAAGTTAAGAGATATTATTGTTTCCTTTACTACTTATATTATGGAGTTGTTATTATTGTCATTATTTATTAAAGGACCCTTCAAATTCATCATAGGATGATCCAAAATAGAAGGCCACACAATTATTGTCATCAATAAATCCAAAAGTAGTAGAATATTTATAGGCCACATATCATTAAAACTTAGGAAATTGATTGACATTTGACTTAATAAAATTTCCAAAATGACTATGTACTCACTTCATATTTGGCATTTACATTTGCGCTAGAACATGTTCTAAACCAAAAACATAGTTAATTAGATAACTTACTGATCACAAATACTTGTGTGCTACTAATACTAAGTTCTAACCTACTTAGAGATCAAATGTAAAAATAATATTATTTTATTATAAAGTTCGATTTTAAATAGTATAACACTTTTTTTGTAGCTAAACACTTTTTTCAACTAATACTACACAATAGTGTACAAAATTTTAGTGGTAAAGCAATCCTTTAAACTAGAAGAATCACAAAATTTCAAGTCTAAATGCCATGTAGATATTGACCCAATACACAACAAAATTGCAAGTCGAAATACCATGTAGATAGTAACCCAATACAAAATAAATTTTCAAGTCTAAGTCTAAATATCATGTAGATAGTGACCCAATACACAACAACGCTACTTGGTCACCAAAATACTACAAAAATAAAGTGATAGGTACTAAAAAAGAATAACACTTATAAGAGAAAAATGTAATATAATTTTAAGGGACAACTAACTTTGAAGTGTCCCTCCTTCACCTCCCCTTTAGAGGATAAATACAATTGGTTTGATGTATATCACATTCACTACACATTTAGTGATATCATAATGTGGGGATGCCACACCATTCATATGATTGGCTAAATAAAGGGATATTTATTGTATTTATAATTTAAGGGTGAAAATTACAAGTATCATGATATACAAATTGGTCTTTTCAAAATTTGAATTCCTTAACCCTAAAATTTTGAGTGGACTTGATGATTGTGGAATTCTTTGATTAATAAGCACTTCCTGAGGATACCCAAAGTTTGCCTCAGAATAAGAATTGTTTAATGACATTGAAGCTTTTGACACTCAACTTCTCATTAATGGGACAAAATAAATCAAAGGGTTTATTGTTTGATCTTTGGGTAAGTTCAAACCAGGCCCTATCTCAGTTATCATTCTACAAAATCTAGAATCCTGAGAATTGTTATTGATCTTATTTACATAAAGCCAATCTCTACTCATAGAAGTAGCATTAATGTGTATGCACACACTTGCTTCAGTAGAAAATGGTGTGGATATGCTTATCTTTGATGGGTGGGAACCTAAATAAGGTTGAGGTCCAGGAGAATCTTCCTTGGGGTCGAATTTCAACATTGTTGTTTGATCTTTTGAGATATATTTTTACCAAATTGACATATTTTTTATCATCTTTTTAGTTTATAAAAGTAGTTAGTTTCCTCTGATTCAAGGGAGAGGGAATATAATCTTAAGGATCAAGGGTTGACTCTTCCAAATTATAGTTCAATGAATCCCCCTATAAAAATGTGTGCAATGTTTCCAATGTTGAGGTGGCAATAATGCTAAATTGTTTGCATCTTTTGTTTCCCATGACACATTTTGAGACGTATTTGACCCATCATCCAAAAGAAATGTCGCTATTGCTTGTATCCTAGATGGTTGTACTCCTTGTAATGTTATACTGGTGTCAACTATTACAAATACAAAGGATGGAACTTGTGTGTTAATACACGTTGAAGACAAGAACATGGCATAGCCTTCATGCCCATTTTCTTCATGGGAATCCTCAATCTATATTAATATAAGCTAAATTTTAAGCTATTAAATTTATACCTATTTTTTCCCTGTCACTAGTAAATAAATTGGTAAAAATCAATTTAACAATATATTTACCAACAAAAGACTATGTAAAAAGATCAACTATATATTATAACGTGAAGGAAATTATAAAGTTGTAGTTCTGGAATCTGCGGTGACCAATAATTCCTTATATGTTAATGTCAAACTACATATATCTTTATTTTGTGAGGTTGAGCGTAGATTTTTTTGAAATGGGTGTCTACTCCCAAGATCTCTTGATCTAGTTGTATAATTTATTGACCAAGCCATCATCTCCAACAAAAACAACACATAATATTTTGGTGAATTGTTAAGTGCAACTGGTTGAATAGATTTTGCATCGGCCAAGAGATCAAGTCAATTACCAACATTATGGAAGCATGTCTAACTGGCATTGTCGCAACCATGGCTAAGTTATGTAAGTCACTAAATACCATCAGAGACATTTTCCCAAAATTTCCAAGAGACCATTTCATAATGATGCAAAACTTTATTTTGGTTATGATGCAAAACTTTGTAAATGCGCATCAACCTTCATTTATTAGTGCAAATGGCTTAATAACATTAGGAGATGGATCAAGCAAGAGATTGGAGCAATTATGTAAGATATTTTCCAAAAAGTAAAATAAGATACATTATATTTCACCAAAAATTCCAAGTGGTCAGCTCATCATAAAATTCATTTAGAATGATACAAATATTCTTCAAAGGCTTGTTCCTCTATGTGACAATTCTTTTGAATCATTGATAAAAAAACAGTAAGGAAAAACTTGATTCGATTTAGTGTTGTTACTGTGGTGTGGACCATCCTAAGGAAAAGAGAGAACATGGGTGCCAAATAAGCATGCAACTTTCATCTGTTCAAGATCATGTTCATTATTTATGCTTAGGATTCAACCCTAAATCATAAATAAAGAAAGTTCATAATTCTCCTTTTGTGGAGATTAGTTGTACAAGCAAACGAAAATTCCCCCAAAACACAGATAAGAGCAAGAACACCATGGTGAAATTCACCATGGAGAATGTGTTGACCAACTTTGTGGAGTCAGTCATGAGGTCTAAACCCCATGTCACATGATAAAAATTTCAATATTTCAATTTCAACTAGGAAAGCTTAGCTCTTGGACATGAATTAGGTTGGAAATACAATAGCATATTATGGATACCAACCTTAATGTTTTGTAATGAATGAATTGACTCAGTCACATGGATGGGAACGAACTCCTCTTACCCCCTGTAAAAATTTTGTCATCATTGTTGAACGACATCCGACTTCAACAAATTTACTACGGTCCACATAACATCATCAACTCACCCCATTATTTACAGAGATCAATAACAATTTATGGAGAAGCGGAAATGTTTCGAAAGAAAACTACTTGTAATTTGTTTTTCGTTTACCTAGTCGTGTGAAGGCTAGAATATGTTGAGCTTGGAAGAGCGCATAGGGAATTTAAACAACCGGTTTCCCTTATCGTCGTAAATTATGACACTTGAGAAGTTCGAGGTTGGCACCATTCTCCCATCAAAATTCTTCTTTACCACATGAAATCTCCTTCTCTGACTTTCTCCTCCATAGCGGACAGCCATATGCTTTCACCTCATATTCCTTTTATTTTTCTCCCCTATTTTATAGAATCAACAACTTTTGTCGATGTTGATAAGTGCCCGACCTGGGAAAATGTGCACAAACTTGAAACCGGTGAAACCACAGGTTGGTAAATCCTTAGAGCTAGTGGCAAGATGTGGTGACCAGGACAACCACTACCAGCACCTATGTGACGACCAGTATGCCAACAGGAAACAATAAAATTTTATTTATTGTGTTTCATAACAGGACAAGACAGGTGGGACAAGTGTTGTTATTCTGATTTTTTGCTTTATAAATTATTTTGGTATATTTTTAAATTCTAAAAATAAAAAACACCCCTGTAGAGATTTATGTCCCATCAAAGTGATACTAGACCAATCAGAAAATAAAAATAATATATTTAAAAAATTGTTAAAATTATTTTGATTTTTCAAAATATTATATTTAATATCAAAATTATACAAAATTTTATTCAACGTTGTAAAAATATTTGTTTCAAAAAACTAATTGATGCAAGTCACTTTGAGTTTCTATCTAACAAAAAATATTAATAAATATTGTTTTTCTTATATTATATGTTTTATTTTTAATTCAATCATTATGAACGATATATTAATTGTGAAAAATATTCTTAAAAAAAATTATATTATTTTTTATAAAAAATATAAAGTTTCTAAAAAAGATCCATAGTACAGGTTGAAAATTTAATAAAAAGGGAAAAACCTGTTGATGTTTAAATGCCCAATGTTTCGGACTTATCATGTTAGTCCATCATCACGAGATCTCATCATGTTTTTGAGATGCTTCAGTTAAATCCCAAAGAGCGAGTATAAATATACAGTAGATGTTTGCAAGGTGGATCCTTATTCATGTAGCTTCCTTATTATCTTATTAATTATTGGTTTCCAAGTGCCGCTCAGTTTTAACCCATAATCTCGATTAAGTGTGTTATCTTGTTTGTCAATTTCCACGACCTCTTTCACCCATATTTTTAGATAGTTCTCTTCCCTCGTTAGTATTTTAGCATTCTCAATGCATACATGGTGGGAAGAGTTGTGTGAATGCTCTACAAGGGCTGATTTACTAGCTTTGTCTCTAGTGATATCTAGTGCATGTTCCTTGAGATGGATGTTTATGGATCTTCCAGTCTCACCAACGTACACCTTCCCACAAGAGAAAGGTATTATGTACACACCTTTCTGGTTTTTCGGATCTACCTAGTCCTTAGCTGAGCCCACCATCTTCCCAATAGTGTTAGGGGGAGTGAAGGATACCGGTATATCTTCTTTTCTTAAGATTTTTACAATCCAGTCCATAGTGCCTTTAGTATAAGGTAAAGAGATCTTAGGGATGTCCATTGTGTGTGTTGATTGCTTTTGTTCCGAGCTTGGTGGATTGCTTTGTCAATTATATTCCTCTGATATCCATTCTTTATAAAGACCTCTCGAAGGTGGTATAGTTTCTCGTCCAGGTGTTCTGAATCTGCTATTCTTGATGCCCAATTTGTGAGAGTCTTGATAATGTTGATCTTTTGGTTAGGGTGGTGGTGGGAGTCTGTACGAAGGTATATGTCCGTGTGTTTTTTCTTTCGATAAACTTGATACCAGCAACTCTCATCTTATTTTTGTGAGAAGGACATCTAAAAAGGGTAGTTGGTTGTTCGATTCTATTTCCAAAGTGAACTTAAAGTGTTCAGAGAGGCTATTTAGGTGTGCTAAGAAATCATTGAGCTTCTCCTTTCCATGTCCCCACTTTGCAAAAATGTCATCTATGTATCTCTTCCATTCCCCCAGTGTTGAGGAAAGGAAGATGAGAGCTCTTCCTTCAAAGTGTTCCATATTTTGTCAATTTCCACAACCTCTTTCACCCATCTTTTAGATATTTCTCTTACCTTGTTAGTATTTTAGCATTCTCAATGCATACATGGTGGGAAGAGTTGTGCGAGTGCTCTGCAAGGGCTGATTTACTAGCTCTGTCTCTAGTGATATATAGTGCATGTTCCTTAAGACAGTTGTTTATGGATCTTACAGTCTCACCAACGTACACCTTCCCACAAGAGAAAGGTATTATGTACACACCTTTCTGGTTTTTCAAATCTACCTGGCCCTTAGCTGAGTCCACCATCTTCCCAATAGTGTTAGGGGGAGTGAAGGCGATCGGTATGTCTTTTTTTCTTAATATTTTCGCAATCTGGTCTGTAGTGCCTTTAATGCAAGGTAGGGAGATCTTAGGGATGTCCACTGTGTGTGTTGATTGTTTTTTTTTCCGAGATTGATGGATTACATTTTCAATGATCTTCCTATGATATCCATTCTTTATAAAGACCTCTCGAAGATGGTCTAGTTCCTTGTCCATGTGTTCTGAATCCGCTATTCTCAATGCCCAAGTCGTGAGAGTCTTGATAATGCCGATATTTTGGTTAGGGTGGTGGTGGGAGTCTGCATGAAGGTATATGTCTGTGTGTTTTCTTTCGATAAACTTGATACCCGCAACTCCCATCTTCTTTTTTGTGAGAAGGACATCTAGAAATGGTAGTTGGTTGTCCGATTATATTTCCAAAGTGAACTTAAAGTGTTCAAAGAGGCTATTTAGGTGTGTTAGGAAATTATTGAGCTTCTCCTTTCCATGTCACCACTTTTCAAAAATGTCATCTATGTATCTCTTCCATTCCCGCGGTGTTGAGGAAAGGCAGTTGAGAGATCTTCCTTCAAAGTGTTCCATATTTTCTCATTTTCTACATCCTCTTCCACTCATCTTTTTAGATAGTTCTCTTCCCTCGTTAGTATTTTAGCAATATCAATGCATACGTGGTGGGAAGAGTTGTGTGAGTGCTCTACAAGGGCTGATTTACTATCTCCGTCTCTAGTGATATCTAGTGCATGTTCCTCTAGACATATGTTTATGGATCTTCCAGTCTCACCAATGTACACCTTCCCACAAGAGAAAGGTATTATGTACACATCTTTCTGGTTTTTTGGATCTACATGGTCCTTAGCTGAGTCCACCATCTTCCCAATAGTGTTAGGGGGAGTGAAGGTGACCGATATGTCTCGTTTTCTTAAGATTTTCGCAATCCGATCCGTAGTGCCTTTAATGTAAGATAGAGACATCTTAGGGATGTCCACTATGTGTTGATTATTTTTTGTTTCGAGCTTGGTGGATTGCTTTTTCAATGATCTTCCTCTGATATCCATTCTTTATAAAGACATCTCGAAAGTGGTCTAGTTCCTCATCCAGGTGTTCTAAATCTTCTATTCTCGATGCCTGAGTCGTGAGAGTCTTGATAATGCTGATATTTTGGTTAGGGTGGTGGTGGGAGTCTGCATGAATGTATCTGTCTGTGTGTGTTTCTTCCAATAAACTTGATACCCACAACTCTCATCTTCTTTTTTTGTGAGAAGGACATCTAGAAAGGGTAGCTGGTTGTCCGATTCTATTTCCAAAGTGAACTTAATGTGTTCAGAGAGGCTATTTAGGTGTGCCAGGAAATCATTGAGCTTATCCTTTCCATGTCCCCATTTTGCAAAAATGTCATCTACGTATCTCTTCCATACCCCCAGTGTTGAGGAAAGGCAGTTGAGAGATCTTCCTTCAAAGTCTTCCATATTTTGTCAATTTCCATAGCCTATTTCACCCATCTTTTTAGATAGTTCTCTTCCCTCATTAGTAGTTTAGCATTCTCAATGCATACATGGTGGGAAGAGTTGTGTGAGTGCTCTGCAAGGGCTGATTTACTAGCTCTGTCTCTAGTGATATCTAGTGCATGTTCCTTGAGACGGATGTTTATGGATCTTTGTTATGTATCTAAATATTATGAGCAATTATTTTAATATTTAATGTAATATTAGTTAAAACTAAAATGTAGGGTCACACTTTTCAATGAAATGGTGTGTTTTGACCTATAAAAGGTCTTCTCATTTATTGTAAATATCATCATTCAATAATTAATTTCATTGTGGCTGAATTTCAAAAATGTGGGTTTAGTTTGTCTGCTTTAAGTGGTATCAGAGATTTCCGCTCCTCGGCACCCTCCATTTCTCCAGTTCTCCTTCTTCTCCTCGCATCCACCATCCATCCTCCACACTGAAATCCACTCCATCCCATCCCTCCACAACCGTCACCTCTCCCCGCTTCGTGCCACCCCTTCTTCCCTTTTCTGTTCAGCTCCCCACCATTTTGCTTTCCGCCATGTTTTCCCTTCACCCTCACACCGCCAGCATCTCCCCTGTTTCACTTGTCGTCCACCTCCAACCTGCGCTCTTCACTCTGCGCTGCCACTACCATCACCACCACTGCAGCATCCACCATCACCCTTCTCTTCCCTGTGTCCACCTCCACACCATCACGACCTCCCCTGCGCACTTCCCATTCCTTCTTCAACTGCCTCTATCGTAGCCCTTCACCACCACCACCACACCGTCATCCACGACCTGCCAAAAATAAACAAAAACAAAAATTATAATATAAAATATATTATAATATATTATATTTATAATATATTACAATTATAATATTTTAATTTGTTTTATTATATTAAATAATAAAATAAATTTTTATTATATAATAATTAATTATTATCAAAAAAATATAATCACCATTCTTATTAAACAAAAATTCCTCCCTACACAAGAAAAATGTTGGAGATGGATGAAATTAAAGAAAGAATGGTGAAATTAGAGCTTAACCAAGTCCAAGGTTCTAAACATCTCAAAGGAGTACACTCAAGACTTAACCAAATCGAAACAGAACTACACAAAAGCAAAAACTAATTATCAAAGACTGTAAAAAAGGAAGTCAACGAGGCAGTAGCTTGGGAGATGGAAGGTGTAAAAAGGGACATCATAGTATTGTTCGAATCCGGGTTAAGCAAAATCTATCAACATTTGGAAGACACAATTACTACATTAGTGTGCAATAGGTCAAAGGAATACCAACCATCCTCAAATTCAAGTCATCATAAGACAACTCCTCCTAAAAGAGAAATTCCACAAGAAGAGTTTGATCACGATCACTCCCCAAATCATGAGCAGTCACTCTCTCCTCCAAAAAGAAATGGATATCAAATGAAACCCAAGATAGAATTGTCAAAATTCAATGGAAACACAAAACGGAGCGTCGCGTGGATCAACAAGGCAGAAGAATTATTTTCCATACACAATATCACAATCGATGAAGAAATGATAAAATATGCCTCGATGCAACTAGAAGATCGAGCTTATAACTGGTACATGTGGTGGAAGGTTACAACACAGACAACTAAGCGCAAGTGGAAAATGTTCAAAAATGATTTATTTAAGAGGTTTGAATATTTAAAAGAAAAATACTTCTTCACAAAACTCAGCAGAATGCAACAAAAAGGTGACATCGATGAATACAATGATGAATGGGAAGCCCTGGCTACACGTGTGTCAGAAATCACAGACAGTCAATGCCTCCAGACTTGTGTGTATGGACTAAACCCCTATATCAGAGATGAACTAGAGCTACTAAATGTATCGACCTTGGACAAAGCGAGAAGCAAGGCAAAAATCATTGAGGAAAATTTGAAAAAGACATGGAACAAAAACCATGACAAAGATCAAAGGTCCATCCAAAATACCAAAACCGACACCAAATACCAGCTACCACATCTAATAAGTGACAACAAAACCACTTTAAAATCCCAACAAATGAAAGAAGGAAAGTGTAAATATTGCGGAGAGAAGTGGGACCCAAGACACAGACGTTTAAAAAAAAAGACCACCAAGAACTTATATCAATGGGAAGCAGATGAGGAACACAAGTCAGATAGATATGAATCCGACATAGAAGAAACACGTGACATCAAAAATCCTTCGTTAGATTCAGAAGATGAAGAAACACCCAAAATATCAATTGCATCCATAACAGGAATACACCAACCACAAACATTAAAATTTAAAGGGCATATAAAAATAACAATGTTGTCGTCTTATTCGACACAGGAAGTACCCATAATTTCATCGACGTAAGTGTTGCAAAGAGGCTTATTCTTTTCATATATCCAGTACCCAACATGAAGGTAATGGTAGCAGATGGAAAGAAGATCGAAAACGTGGGAAAATGCCACAAAGTTAAGCTGTAAATACAAGACTATAACCTTGAGTCATAATTTTACGCAGTACCCTTAGGAGGAGTTGATGCAGTATTAGGAGTTTAGTGGTTGCAAACACTAGGTACCTACTCAGCAAACCACCAAGAACACTTTATAAGGTTTAAATGGCAAGGAGAAAGATACAAATTGTATGGGTCCCAACCCCATCGCACACAAATTGTTTCATCGCACAAAATGGAGAAGCTAATTCGAAAGGGAGCACCAACGTATGTTGTACAATTCCAGGAGATGGAATTATTAACTTCATAAGTAGTTAAACCAGGTCATCCAGAGATCCAAGGATTAATCCAAAAATACAAAAAAGTATTCAAAGATCTTCCCATGGAGTTACCACCAGAAAGGAGGATCGAGCATGTCATCGAAACCAAGTCTGGATCAAGCCTTGTCAATGTTAAACCCTATAGGTACCCACACCATCATAATACAGATATTGAAAGATTAATCTGTGATTTACTGAAATGTGGAGTGATTACCGAAAGTCAGAGTCCTTATGTTGCACCAGTAGTACTAGTATGAAAGAAGGATGGGCCATTTAGGCTATGCATCGACTACTGAGGACTAAACAAAATAACCATTAAAGACAAATTCCCCATTCCATTTATCAATGAAATGTTGGACAAGTTGCATGGTGCAATGTACTTTTCAAAATTAGACTTAAGATCAGCATATTACCAAATCCGAGTAAGGCTAGAAGATGTGGCAAAAACAGCTTTCCAAACCCATGAAGGACATTATGAATTTAAGGTAATGCCTTTTGGGCTAACTAACGCTCCAGCGACATTTCAAGCAACCATGAATAACCTTTTTCAACCATTTCTAAGGAAGTTTGTACTAGTTTTCTTTGATGACGTCCTTATATACAGTAAGACATGGAAGGAGCATCTCATACATCTAGAACAACTGCTCTCTATTTTAAAAGAAAATCAGTTCTACGCTAAGATGTCCAAATACACGTTTGGTAAGGAAGAAGTGAGATATCTTGATCACGTAATATCTAAAGAAGGAGTCAAGGTAGATCCAGGAAAAATCAAATCAATCACAGAATTGCCCAAACGTACTAACATCTCCAAGTTAAGGGGATTACTCGGGCTAACTGGATACTACCGAAGATTCATCCGAAATTATGCGCACATAACTGCACCCTTATCCAACCTTCTAAAAAAGAATGTCTTCCATTGGAATGTAGAAGCAGATAAATGTTTTGAAGCCTTGGAAGGAATTATGTCCTCCACACCTGTACTAGCTACCCCAGACTTCTCCGAACCATTTGTAATAAAATGTGATGCTTCAAGTTATGGTTTGGGAGAAGTACTAATGCAAGATGAACACCCGATATCTTTTGAGAGCAGGAAATTAAACAATCGAGAACAATTGAAGTCTACATACGATAAGGAAATTCTGGCAATTATGCAGGCATTGGTAAAATGGCGACAATACATCCTAGGGAGAAAATTCGTGATCCACATAGACCATAATAGTCTTCAATACCTACTTCAATAGAAAACGTTGTCCATAGAACAACAGAAGTGGATAGAAAAAATCGTTGCTTTCGACATGGAAATAATCCACAAAAAGGGGAAGGAAAATATAGTCGTAGATGCTTTCTCCAGAAAAGATGAGGATATTACCTCTTACCCCATCTCAGTCGCAACTCTAGAGTGGCTAGATGAAATATGAATTGAATACGCCAAGGACCCAAAAACAAGCACTATAATTAACAATTCCAACCGTGACCCCAAATTTGAATGGAAAAACGATATCCTTTGGTATAAGGGGAGGATTTATTTAAACTCAAACACTAAATTCAAGGTTAAGGCAATAAAGGAATCCCATGATTCAGCAGCCACAGGACATGTAGGATTCTTCAAATATTATTATAATGCAAGAAGGTCATTTTTTTGGAAGGGAATGCAAAAAGATATCCAGCAATATGTGGCAGAATGCGACAAATGCTAGAGAAACAAAAGCGAAAATGTTTTAACCCTAGGGTTACTACAACCCCTACACCTTCCAAACCAGAAATGGGAAGATATATCAATGGATTTCATCGATGGGTTACCTCCGTCAAAAGAAAAGGACAAGATCCTTTCGATCGAAATTTGCTCACTTCATGGAAATAAAAAAAACAGACACGACAACACAAATTGCAAAGGTATTTTGCAAAAATGTCTACAAATTGAAGGCTTCCCAAAATTCATTGTCAGCGACAGAGATGCAAAATTTAATGGAAAATTTTGGAGGGAATTTTTCAAACAAGTAGGTACATCACTCAATATGCGCTCATCTTACCACCCTCAAACAGATGGTCAGACTGAAGTTGTCAATAAATGCTTAGAACAATATCTACGTTGTTTCGTAATAGATAAACAAAACCATTGGTCTCAATGGTTACACTTAGCAAAATGGTGGTACAGTTCAACATACCACACCTCCGCAAAAATGACCCCCTTTCAAGCCTTATATGGGTATGAACCTCCAAATTGGAAGGATTTAGTTCTAAAAGACACTAATGTGCCAGAAGTAAGAAACCAACTAGAAAATTGTCAAAAAATGATTGAATTACTCAAGGATAACTTAGCCATGGCACAAAACCGTATGAGGAAACAAGAAGATCAATGCAGAACCGAAAGAGAATTCGAAGTAGGAGAATGGGTGTTTGTAAGACTACAACCCTATAAATAGGTATCCCTTAAAAGGGGAGGAAAAAACAAGTTGGCTCCAAAGTTCTATGGACCATACCAGACTACCAAGAAGATTAGTTAAGTTGCGTATAAATTACAATTACCTAATAAAAGTCATATCCACAATGTCTTCCATGTATCATGTCTCAAAAAAATGTTGGGGAAACATCAAACAGTACAAACAATACTTCCTATGCTAGATGACGAAGGAAGGATCATTTGGGAACCAGAGGAAATCATTGCAACCAGAGAAAGAAGGCTTCGTTCTCAAACACTTAAGGAATATCTCATTAGATGGAATAATTTTCTAGATGAAGACACATCATGGGAAACAAAACAGTTTCGTCAACAATACCCGTCCTTACCCTCACTTTGAGGACAAAGTGTTCTAAAAGACGACGGAAATGTTATGTATCTAAATATTATGAGAAATTATTTTAATATTAAATGTAATATTAGTTAAAACTAAAACGTAGGGTCACACCTTTTTAGTGAGAAGGTGTGTTTTGACCTATAAAAGGTTTTCTCATTTATTGTAAATATCATCATTCAATAATTAATTTCATTGTGGCTGAATTTCGAAAAAGTGGGTTTAGTTTGTCTGCTTCAATCTTCCAGTCTCACCAACGTACACATGACCACAAGGCCAAGGTATTATGTACACACCTTTCTGGTTTTTCAAATCTACCTAGTCCTTAGCTGAGTCCACCATCTTCCTAATAGTGTTAGGGGGAGTGAAGGCGACCGATATGTCTTGTTTTTTTAAGATTTCCACAATCTAGTCTGTAGTGCCTTTAATGTAATCTAAAGAGATCTTAGGGATGTCCACTGTGTGTGTTGATTATTTTCTGTTCCGAGCTTGGTGGATTGCTTTGTCAATGATCTTCCTTTGATATCCATTCTTTATAAAGACCTCTCGAAGGTGGTCTATTTCCTCATCCAGGTGTTTTGAATCCGCTATTCTCGACGCCCGAGTCGTGAGAGTCTTGATAATGTCGATATTTTGGTTAGGGCGGTGGCGGGATTCTTCATGAAGGTATATGTCCTTCACTTTGGAAAGAGAATCGGACAACCAACTACCCTTTCTAGATGTCCTTCTCAAAAAAAAAGAAGATGAGAGTTGCGGGTATCAAGTTTATCGGAAGAAAACACACACGGACAGATACCTTCATACAGACACCCACCACCACCCTAACCAAAATATCGACATTATCAATACTCTCACGACTAGGGCGCCGCGAATAGAGGATTTAGAACACATGGACAAGGAACTAGACCACCTTCGAGAGGCCTTTATAACGAATGGATATCATAGGAAGATCGTTGACAAAGCAATCCACCAAGCTCGTAACAGAAAACAATCAAAACATAGTGGACATCCCTAAGATCTCTCTACCTTACATTAAAGGCACTACGGACTGGATTGCAAAAATATTAAGAAAACAAGGCATACCAGTCGCATTCACTCCCCCTAACACTATTGGGAATATGGTGGACTCAGCTAAGGACCAAGTAGATCTAAAAAACTAGAAAGGTGTGTACATAATACCTTGCTCTTGTGGGAAGGTGTATGTTGGTGACACTAGAAGATCCATAAACATCCGTCTCAAGGAACATGCACTAGATATCACTAGAGACATAGCTAGTAAATCATCCCTTACAGAGCACTCACACAACTCTTCCCACCATGCATGCATTGAGAATGCTAAACTACTAATGAGGGAAAATAACTATCTAAAAAGATGAGTGAAAGAGGCTGTGGAAATTGACAAACGAGATAACATACTTAATCGGGCTGATGGGTTAAAACTGAGCGGCACTTGGAAACCAATAATTAATAAGATAAAAAAGTAGCTACATGAATAAGGATCCGGCATGAAAACATCTATTCTATATTTATACTCGCTCTTTAGGCTTTAATTGAAGCATCTCCAACACATAATGAGATCCCCTGATGATGGACTAACATGATAAGTTTGAAACGTTGGGCATTTAAACATCAACATATTTTTTCTTTTTTATTAAATATAAATTTTATAAAAAAACAATAATTATAATAAGGTAAACTGAATAAATTATGCTTTATGAAATTTATTAGTTGTGAAACCTATTATGAAAATTGTTTTATGTTATTATTTCGAAGAATATAAATTTCATAATTACAATATTAAATATTAGTTAAGATTAAAAAATGTTTATATTTTTCTTTTAATATAAAAGCAATGTCTAAAAAGTAAAGTAATGCTCAAGGTGTGATATATTTATCATAATGTCACATTGTGCATGTGTGGACTAACATGATAAGTTTGAAACGTCGGGCATTTAAACATCAACATGTTTTTTCTTTTTTATTAAATATAAATTTTATAAAAGAACAATAATTATAATGTGATATATTTATCATAATGTCACATTGTGCATGTGTGGACTAACATGATAAGTTTGAAACGTTGGGCATTTAAACATCAACATGTTTTTTCTTTTTTATTAAATATAAATTTTATAAAAGAACAATAATTATAATAAGGTAAACTGAATAAATTATGCTTTATGAAATTTATTAGTTGTGAAACCTATTATGAAAATTGTTTTATGTTATTTTTTTGAAGAACATAAATTTCATAATTACAATATTAAATATTAGTTAATATTAAAAAATGTTTATATTTTTCTTTTAATATATAAGCAATGTCTAATAAGTAAAGTAATGCTCAGGGTGTGATATATTTATCATAATGTCATATTGTGCATGTGTGCTTAAATGTTTTATGTAAAAAATAATTAAATTAATGGAATATGATTTTTTTTATAGTATTTATATAATATATATTTGATATATAATAATTTATGAAATTAGATGATGATTTTATATAAATATTTTGGAATTGATATTCATTATAAATTTAATTGAAGCTATAATATTGAGAAACATGTTAATGGAGGATGAAAAGCTTATTATGAATTTGAAAGGAATTATAAATCAACACACCTCTAGTTTTGGGATAAAAATAAACTTCTCTTTTAAACTCTCATCACTTCTATTATCTTATATGATTGTGAATTTTGAAGCTACATCATCTCTAGAGAATCATGAAGAAGGATAGAGAAAATCCAAAAGCACTTTATAAAATAATCTCAAAATTAAAAACAATACACCCTATCCTATCCTCCTCATAGAAGTGAGTCTCTCCTTGATTGAGAGCATTGATATAACTAGGAACCTAATGTACAAGAGCAAGATAAACAACATGGGGGACAAAAGGCTTCCCAAGATTGCTTCTTACTCTAGTCAAAGTCACCTATGACTCAAGCGAGGTTGGCATAAAGATGCCAAGTCATCACTAAATCATTGGGGAGTCGATAAGAAATCACTCGACATAATAGTGATAATATTTATAGTATTATTACATTTTAAAAATTAAGGAGAGTATGTGGTCCAATAAAGAGTTAAAGGAAAAGAGGAATTAAGATATTATAAGGAGGTTATCGACCCTAATCTAGAAGATAAAAAATATCTATATGTTTTAACTAGCGTAAAGAATAAAACCATCATTGTTGAAATAAGAACAAACTCTCATGAGTTTCATAATGCAAGAGGACGCTAGACAATTCCTAAAACACCATATAATGAAAGAATTTGTCATCTTTGTGACACAATGACGGTTAAAGATGAAAACCACTTTCTCATAGAATGTCCTACATACACCCACATTAGAGTGCAATTTCAAAATATTTGCTACAATATTGATCTTCCTAACATTTTAACCCATCACAACTATGAGGATTTATGAATGGCTCTCTTAAAGTTTTTCGAGCATAGAAAAAATTCTAAAGAAAACCAAGTGACTCCTGATTTCGTTACGGTCCAATTCTTCTTCATCATCATCATCATCATCATCATCATCGTCATCGAACTTAGTAATTATAGAAAATAACTAACTAAAGTCTAATATACCTCTACAAATCCTACTCTAATTCAACCAAAACCCACTTTGATTCAACCACGACATCTAACTTTTTGACATTGAATTTTTCAATTCACTATAATGAACGTTGTCAAGCAAAATTTTTATAAATAGTTCTTTTGAATCTTTTTAAACATTGAAAAAAAATTCCAAAAAGACTGACAAACTTCTTATCTTTTTAAAGTTTAATTCATTATCATCATCCCCGAGCTTAATATGTGTACAAAATAATTACTTAAAGCTCAAAATACCTATACAAATCCTACTTCGATTCGACTATGACATTTAATATTTTTCAATTTATTATAAAAAAATATGACAAAACAAAGATTTAAAAAGTGCTCACTTCAAGCTTTTTAAACATAGGAAAAAAAATGTACAAGAACCAAATAACTCTTTACCTTTTCAAGATCCTATACATCATCACCATCGAGAAATAAATTATCATCATGGAATTAATTCAATTGTGATAATATTCTCCGCATGAGGAAGCCGAAATTAACATTTATATTAAAATTCTCCACGTGAACGTTGCTGCTGAGCTTACAATCGTTTGTCGATATAATTTTCTTATGTTTTTTTTTCCGATCATTCACTTCCGTAAAATTTGTGGTTCTCTGAGCATTTGAGTAAAGAAGTAACTAAAGCTCAACATAGTTCAGCATATCAAGGCCCACTCCGACTCGGCCTTGGAGATTGACTTGGCGGACTGTTTAATTAACTTGTAAGAAATAGATTCCCATAGCTAATCCCACATGGAGAAGCGTAATTATATAGCAATTCTATTAATATAAAGAGAGAAGCCATATTGTATAGTGAGCGGTGAAGAGGTTTAGCACGAAAGGAGGTTCAATGTTCCCTCCGCACTTCGGACTGATACTTTGTCTGAGATGGTTGCTGCTGAGCTCACAACATTTTTACCAATTTTTTACCCCTTTTCACATCGATCATTCATGTAATATTTACAGGCAGTCAGAACATTCGTTTATTTAAGTAACATTAACATTTACAGCAGTCAGAACAAAACATTTATGATAATTAATTATAATCCAACAACATAAATGAACTCGCTTCCTCCAACTTTTACCGTTCATTAAGAATTGGATTATTCAGAATCAAAAATATTTATACTCACCTTCCGCTTTTTTATGTGCGCGACCAGGTTCGATCCCGGCAAATGCGTGCCGCCTGTTTAGACATCCTTCACAGAGAATACCATTGTAAAATCACATGCATGTTAAGGTCTACACTCAGGTTGATAACTTGGATGGATGATTGATCGATCCTCGGCAACAGCAATTGCAAGCCATGTCTTCTGTGTATTTTCACTAAATGTTTAGTTTTAAGAATTGGTTCACGGGGATGTAGCTCAGATGGTAGAGCGCTCGCTTAGCATGCGAGAGGTACGGGGATCGATACCCCGCATCTCCATGATTTCTTAGAATTCCAAAATTTCTTCTGCGTAGAATTCCATTGTAGAATTGCAATTTTTTTATCGAATTTTTAATTTAAAAAAATTACATATTATGTTTTCTATTCTAATAATGGAATTTTACATCTATTATTAGATTATGCTTTTCCTAAATAGCAATGGTTAAATTATTAATTTCGACCACATAGACAGCTGAGATATACTTGATTTAGTCATGCGTTTTTACATCTATGTTTAGATTATTTTTTTTATCTTAATAATGGAATTTTCACTATCATATTTAAAAAAAATTGCATTTTTTATGCTATGAAATTTTTAATTTAAAAAAATTACATATTATGTTCTTTATTCTAATAATATAATTTTACATCTATATATTTAGATTATGTTTTTGATCTTAATAATGGAATTTTCAATTTAAAAAAATTACATATTATGTTTTCTAATAATAATAGACTTTTACATCTATGTTTAAATTATGTTTTTTATCCTAATAATGGAATTTTCACATTCATATTTTGGAATTTTCACATTCATATTTAGAAAAATACAAATTGTTTTTTCTATCATATTTTAAAAAAATTGCATTTTTTATTTTAATAATTAAATTTTTAATTTTAAAGAGTTACATATTGTGTTTTCTATTGCATTGGAATTCCATATTCAGTATCATATTATGTTTTACATATCATACTAAAAAAAATTGCAATGGAATTCCATATTTAAAAAAAATTGCATTAGAATTCCATATCTTGTTTAGATTATGTTTTTTTATTTTAAATAGTGGAATTTTCACTATTATATTTATTCTATATCATATTTTAAAAAAATTGCATTGATGAAATAGACTTAATTTTGAGACTTTTAAAAATGCAGTGGTGAAATAGACTTAATTTCCTTTTTTTTTTACAGAAACAGTTGAAGAGCTTTTTTATAAAAATAGAAAAGTAAAATTTACAATAGGCTGGTCACAGACTGCTCCCAGAGGAAAACTAGCTTTTTTATAAAAAATAGAAAAGTAAAATTTACAATAGGTTGGTCACAAACTGCTCCCAGAGGAAAACCAAGTCCATGCCTCCTTGAACTCCATTTTCCATTCTTTTTCTTTTATCCCATTTCTTATTCTATGAGTGCATACAAAAACAAAACATTCAGAAGATGATGAAGAGCGGTTCACTATAAAGTAATCCAAATTCTCTCATAAACCTGCTAATTACATAACATGCTGCCACAATCTAAGTCCACTCCCTTATTGGCCATAGTGCCTGCATGTTTATTATTTTCTCTCAAAATATGAATGAAATTGATACCTTTAAATTCATTTACCATGCATTTTAAAAGATGATGGGTCTTGGTGGTTGCATTCTTTCGGTTCTTTGTTATTTTCCTTGCTTCTCCAATAACCATGCACGAGTTACCAAATACCACCAGTTCTTGGATTCCATCATTCCTTGCAAGCTCCATACCTTTTATTAATGATAGCCATTATGCCCCATTGTTAGTCTTCTTGTCGATTCCCCAAGCGTACTCTTTCAGCTCGACTCCATCATAATTTAAGTAGACTCCCCCCGCTCCTACCATCCCTAGATTGCCTTTCGAAGCACCGTCAAAGAACAGTGAATTACAGCCCAATTTTTCCCACCATCCTTTGAACTCTTCAAGATTCATTCTTATTTGCCAAGAGTGCATAATTGAGTTTTTTTGCTTGAGTCCATGGAAAATGTGCTGGAAAACTAGCAACTCGGATGCCCAATCTCTTTCTTCTGTTGTCAATGCTTCCTTACTGATGATGTGCATTCCTCTCATGATTAGAGCTTCCACCCAAAGAGATTTTGTAGCTGCCGCAAATTTTCCTGGACTGTTCTTTTCTCCCTAAAAAAACTCCTTATTTCTCGTTGTCCAAATCTTCCAGCAAACATATCTTGGAAAAGCTTCCCAAGCCCTCGCGAAATCCGGTTTGTTGATGAGTGATCCTTGGTAGTAATCCTTCCAGCTAGCGAATAAATCATCCCAATTTGTTGGCAATGTCAATTCGGAATTCAATTCCTTATAAGCATGGTGTCAAACCTCCCTGGAAAATTTGCATCCTACAAATAGATGTTCTATTGATTCCTCAAATTCCTTGCAATGCATCTCAGCGGGCCTTCTATTCCTCTTTTCCTTAAATTCTTTGTTGTTAGAGTTTTCATATGTGCTAGGATCCAAAAAAACACACATTAACTTTTGGAAACCCATATTTATTCCATACCTTGCTCCATTTTATGTTTGCATTGTAGCTATTACACTCCATATCCACGATCCTGTATACATCCTTAACCATGTAACTCCCAACTTTGCCCCAGCACCTTTCATCTTTCAGCTCACGGTAAATTGGAGGAGGCAACACAGTAATGAGAGCTCTGTAATCCAAGATGAGCTGGCCAATTTCCATATCGCGCCAACCAGACCATCTTCCTTTGCTCGTCCAATCCGAAATGTCAAAAAGTGTGTGCAAGTTCATTCTTTCCAAATGTTGTCTTAATTTTGGGAATTCATGTACGAGAATGGCAGATGGAACAGAGGAGTAGTGATTGTGCCAAATCTTGATGGCTTTGTCATTTCCTAGTGTCCACTTCAACCTTTCTGTTATGAGATGAGCCACATTTTTGCACAGATCCCAGATCGGTGAGCCATTCCTCCCCATGTTAAAGTTGTATAAACATCATTTTCTGTTACATGTCAAATATTTTTCCCGGATGATATCCTTCCACCATGCTCCTTTACCAGATACAATTCACCAAAGAATTTTAGCTCCCAGAGCTAAATTTATTTTACTTGGATCGCGTATTCCAACTCCTCCAAATATTTTTGGTTTACACACAGGATCCCAATTCACCAAATGGAATTTTTGGGAACTATTAGATTTGCCACCTTGCTACAGAAATCTTCTTACTTCTCTTGTAAACTCTTTCATGATTTTTTTTGGTGCTAAATAAATCGAACAAGAGTAAATGTGATAGGAAAAGAGGATGAAATTTATTAAGGTAACCTTCCCAGCCGGATTGAGCCACCATATCCCCCATGAATTGATTTTATTCTTGTTCTGGTTTATCATCCCCTTCTAGTCAGCAACCCTTATCTTTCCTTTGAAAATTGGGATCCCAAGGTAGTTGAAGGAATTCCAAGTTGCATCTCCTTCGAATCCAAGGGTCCTTGCTATCTTAGCCAGCGTTCTTGAAGGACAGTTCCAGCCATAAACTTTGGACTTGATTAAGTTTATTTCCCCCCCAGTTGCTTTAAGGAAAGTGGATAGAATTGATTTGAATCTCCTTGCAATTATAACAGATACTCCTCCAATGAAAATGGTGTCATTAGTGAACTACGCATGGTTGGTAGCTTTCACACCTATGGCAATCTTCGGCCCTTTCAGCTCTCCAGACTCCTGCTTAAACTAAAGATTTCTGCTCATGCCTTCAGCCACCAAGAGATAGAGGAATGGGGACATCGAGCAGCCTTACCAGAGTCCCCTGGTTTCCTGAAATAATTTGGAAGGTCTTCCATTTACTTATTGTGCGATCCATGGCTTTCTTATACAAGCTTTTACCCAGTTTACAAATCTTTTGGAGAATCCAAACTTAAACATGATCTCAAAGAGAAAAGAGTGGTTTACCCTATCAAAAGTGTTTGTCATGTCCATTTTAATGGCCATAACTTGATGCTTCCTTTCAACGATGGAGTGAATTGATTCTTGAACAATGATGATATTGTCCAAGATATGGCGCCCTGCTACGAACCCTCCTTGCGAATTTGAAATAAGACGACCCGTGATGCTTTTCATTCTTGTTGCTAAGATTTTTTACAGGATTTTGTAAGAAGTGTTACATAATGAGATAGGCCTGAATCTATCAAGCGTTGAGTGACTCTTTTCTTTTGGAATCAAGGCCAGGAAAAACAAATTAGTTGCCCCCCCCAATCTTGTCTTTTTTCCTTGTCCAGTTCAACATTTTATTCATATCTTCTTTTATTATACACCAGGCTGCTCTGTAAAGTTAACTGTGAATCCATCCGGCCCTAATTCTTTATCAGCATGGAGTGTCCATATTGCTTTTATTATCTCATATTCCATGATGGGTTTTTCTAGCTCCCTGCTTTCAGCATCTTTTATAAGCGATGGTATGCCTTGGAATAGATCCACTTATGCTTTTGATGTGTCTCACCCGTGTCTGTTATAGTTCTTGATAATGACTGAAGGCATGATCCTTAAGATCTTCCTTGCATGTTCTTTTGTTTCCATGATTATCCTTCAACCCCTTTATGGCGTTGTAGCTTTGCCACATCTTAGTTTGTTTGTGGAAGTACTCAGTATTTCTATCTCCGCCCTTCAACCACGTCTGCCTGGATTTTATTCTCAATACCTCCTCTATCTGTCTTTCTACCTTTAGAATTCTTATGCTCAGCTCTCTTTCCTACTTCAAATGTTCTGTAAACACCTCTTCCACTTCCATTCTGAGATGCATAGCTGCTAAATCCCTTTGAAGGATGATTTTTTGCTTGTTTGGGTCCTCAAATCCCTCCTTCACCCAATTATTTAAAGAAACTCTTACTACTCTTAATTTTGATTCCCAAATTTAGCTGAGTGGTCTAAATTGTTGGCGATTCCACTCCCTTTGAATTAACTCCATTACTTTAGCATCCTGCAACCAGATCTGGTTGAATCTGAAAGGGATGGGCCCAAGATTAGCTGGAGGAGATAAGATCAAAGCTATTGGTTTGTGATCTGACACTGATGAACGGAGAGCAAGAGAGGTAGGGAGGAGATATTTCTGCAAGAAAATGGAGCTTACCATAAATCGGTCTAGCCTAGCTGCTACAAGCCCTATTCCAGTTCTTTTATTACTCCAAGTGTACTTCTCATTCCTCAATGGGATGTCCAGAAGATCCAGATCTACCATCAATTCCTCCATCTTCTCACCAAAAGGGTCACTGACCTTTGTTCCTCCATGCTTCTCACTTTGTTTCCTAGTGGTGTTGAAGTCTCCGGCGATGATGAGATCTTTCCCGTCTAGCTCCTTCTTTAGTTTATTGAGATATTCCCAAAATGTTTCCTTATCCCTGTAGTGTGTTGGCACGTATATGATTACAAATTTATAACAGGATTAGGTCCTCCTTTTCCTGGATCTCTGTCAATAGCCAGTGATGGCTTTCCCTAATAGACTTGACCACAAAATTGCTTGAGATTATGGTGGTTATTCCCCTAGATGCACCTTTAGAGCTAATGGATTTTCCTGTGCTATTTTTCCATAAACAACATGAACGTGCCATAACCTCCACGTATGGAATTTTTGTCTCTTGGAGTAGCAAAATGTCTGGCCTCTCATATTTGATTATCTCCTTTATTATTTCTACATTACTTTGGCCTCCCAAACCCACACAGTTCCAAGAGACAATTTTCAACATTTCTTAACTGATTGGGATCCTGCTTGGGATCTGGTGTCTGTTCTTGCTCCTCCTAGGTTTTTAGTGTTCTGGAGAAGCTTGGTTTCTTCCAGACTTCTCTGCCTCCCTAGCTCCATCTCTCTTTATGCTTCTTTCTCTCTTAGGTATCTTTGCGACTTCCTTCCTCTTGTGGTTGGTTGTGAAGCCACTTCGTGCGTTTCTTGAGATCCTTGTGAGGGAGATCGCTCTAGAGAGTATCCTTGCAGCATGACTCTACTATTTTTTACCATATCTACCCAGGTTTCCCCTAGTGCTGTAGACCCTCTTGGATCCTTTTCACTCCTTCCATTCCTGGGAGACATCGGAGGGATACTCATGGTTTCCTGAGATTTTTCTTTTTTTATTTCAACTATTATTGTTTCCAAGGGTGCGATTTCACCTTCCTCCATGTTCACTGCCTTGAATTGATTATTGTTTGAGGATTTTTTTGATTCTTTGGGCTCCTCCTTGCTTGTCTTTTGTTGCACCTCATTTACTACTTGGGGATTTTTTCTTCCTCTTTTTGATTGCTGCCAGCCTTCCTCCTGATTTTTTTTCCGAGATTTCTTAAACCACCTTTAGACAATTTTTTACAAAGTGTCCGTACTCGTGGAACTTCTTGCACTTGAATGGTAGCTGCTCGTAATCTACCTTTTGCATGTGTTCCTAGTCATCCATGTGTAAGTTTACAACCTCTAGCAATCCTTTCTCTAGATCTACTTCAACGCAGATCCTTGCACAAGAAAACAAAGAACTCTTTGGCTCAGATTTGTCAATGTAATTATCGAGAGAATTCCCTATAGCTTGAAGTGTTTCATCATTCCAATAATGCAAAAGCAGATGTGGGAGACAGACCCAAACTAGGACCGCTGATGGCACATCCTTTTTTGGACCGAATGAAAGGCTCCATCGGTTTAGATATAACCATGAGGCCCCATGAAGTAAGGACCACTCCTAGATATAAGGTCTCAATCAAATTTCCTTTCAAATAAGAAGGATAATAATCCCTTTCCACAAAAGTAGTGTTGCAACCACCTAGATATCAAGGACATCTAGTTCTTATTTATCCAGATCTCCATAGTCTTTGGCGAAGCCCAGATCCCTGTAAACTGGCCTATCAGACCCTTCTCACTCAGGGCTAGGGATTTTAGTCTTGAAGCTACCGACGTGATATGGATTCTAGGAGCGGCTGCTCGCTTCATGAATTTCACATCATTAGTGTCCAGGACAGGTGTAGGTGGGGAAGAAGTAGAAGCCACCGAATTCTTGAAAGCTACATCCAAGAGTCTTCAACGCTGCTTCGGGCTCAGAGCCGGGGGTGAATCCATAACAATGGCTTCCGTGGCATATCCCATATCCGATTCACCAAACTATACCACAGATCTTATCAACCTCAGGTTGCATGTGGCAACAAAACGATCAAACATGCAGGAAAGCCGCTACTGCATGCACTCTGGATGAGCACGATCTGGAGTGGGCTTGCGAATCAAATGCAGTGGAATGGACCAGAGCACACGGTGGCTTGTGATGGCAGAGAACACGGTGGGCTCCGATGGAGAGTTCACGGTGATGGAATAGCTCCTCACGTTTTTTCCTCCAATATTTATTCTAACTGGTTGGAAAAGACTTAATTTCCAATTTTCATTATCATATTTTAAAAAAAATTGCAGTGGTGAAATAGACTTTATCTTCGAATTTTCACTTTCATATTTAAAACAAAATGTGTGAAATAGATTTAATTTAGAGACTTTAATTTGGAATTTTCACTATCATATTTAAATAATTGCAGTAATTTGGAATTTCACTACCATATTTAAAAAAATAGCAATGGTGAAATAGACTAAATTTGGGATTTTCACTATCATATTTAAAAAAATTGCAATGGGGAAATAGACTTAATTTCTAGACTTTAATTTCAATTTTTCACTATTATATTTCAATAAATTACAGGGATGAAATAAACTTAATTTTGATTGCAGTGGTGAATTAAACTTAATTACGACCGCAAACATTAAATTTTTTTAATAATGAGATATACATTATTTAGACATTTTTTGTGTGTAAGTTCATGAGCTAATCTATTGAAATAAAGTAATAGTACAGGAAAAAATACAATTCAAAGGATTAGTTCTGCATGCATAAAGTAGAAAAAATGGAAAAACAACCTACCCCTAAGCGGAATTCAGACTTTTACAGACTAAGAAATTCTCCCTGTGAGAGGGAAAATGTAACATCCCTAAATTTCGAAGAAAAAAAAAATTATTTACCATATGTAACTTTATAAATTCCTAAGATGATAAATCCATGAGATGTTATACTTCATGATTTTTCTGTTGTGACAACAAATAACAAATGAATTTAGTTAAACTACAAGAATCATATGACTATGTTTAGTGTTTTTCATCAGCATGTCTCTTTTTACAAAAATATTTCGATACATCGTCATGTATTCTAGTTGATACTATATTGTCGCTATAACTACTTTTAAAACTCTATTGGTTGCAAGTCGTAAAAGTTGTTTTCATTTTTCCAGATTTGGTCCTACCTATGATCTAGGAAAGGAAAGGCCACAAGTCTTACTTAGCCCTTAAGTTTAACACAAGAACCTTCATGTTTCTTTGTGCAGGTGAACGAGATCAAGCTTTAAGTTTCTTGATAAAGAAACAAAATACTAAACTACAAGGTATCATTCATCCTAAGCAAAAAGGTGGGACACCAAGGGTTTAAAACCAACCTATAATATAACCAAGTTCTAAATCGAACTTCATACTAATGTTACCCCACAATACTATATTTGATGTCATGAACCATATATACCATCGTAAGGGAACTATACAAAAGTGCCTAGACTCTTAACTGATATGACGATTGACTTAATTTGAAAACCATGACGATTGAAAAGATGTGCAAAGGACATGAAATGAAAGGTTTCACATGCAGGCCATGTGGAAGCCTTGAATGTTATAGTTGGTGGCCATTATGCATGGTGCAAAATCCTAAGGGTTTAATGTGTCTCATTGAAAGTGTTTGTCCTTTCGATGAAGTTCTGCTTGGCATTTATTGTTCTCCATTCGACACAATCAGTCCCTGGTTGTGTGACCTAGTAGCTCCTCTGTTCAAAAACAAAGGTGGAGGAACCAAGGCTCTTGGCCCTCGACACCTTTTAAACATATCCGATAATGAACAATTCATTGGTGAAGTTCAATCTCCTTGTTATGGTGACGTCTGTGTTTCTTTGGTTATGGTTCTAAACATAGAGATAGGTAAACACTTCCACTGCAATTTCAATATTTCTTTTCTTTTGTTATAGAATAGTTTATAAACCATTGTTTTGACTCTTGAGTTCATATGTGCAGGAGGCATCCCGAACGTTTCTTTACAACAACTTGGATTGTACTGGAAAGGGTGTTGTGGACCGGGTAAGATTTGTACCTCGTCCTTCTTGGTTCTGTGGTTTTGGCCTGTGTTTCAAGGCACGATCTAGATGTCGATCCCCATGTTGGCTTTTGGTGGAAGTGATGAGTCTCTTTGGTAGTCGTGAGGCATTCTTATATTTGAAAACTGTAATGATAAACTCTATGGATGTAACGTCAAGATGACTGTGAAAATACAGGGTTATTGATTGTGTTTTAAGCTGTAAGGACAACCCTATGACTGTCTCTATAAAAAAAATATCTAACCCTATGAGGGCTTTTGTGATGTATAAACTCAATTGTATTTTGATTTTACCGTTTTGTTGTTTTTATAAAACTTATAATGCATTCATGAGGCCTTTATACGACTGTAATGTGATCACGAGGCCTTTACCCTGTTGCACTTAATTTTTAGATAGGTCATAGAGCCACTGTCAATAAGATACTTCTTGTTTATCATTTTCTGGAAAAGGTTTTTATAAAATTGATGGTATTCCATGAGGCTTTTACTGTTGCAGTCTTAAATACTATCTTAGTTTTCCAGTGTTGTTTTAATTAATGAGATAATTAGCAAGCTGTTAAGCCTTGGGTATTCTTGTAACATATAGTTTACAGATTCTAGGCTATGAGTCCATTATTCTGCTACTAGAGAATAGTTTGGCCCTTGAGGCCACTATTAATCGTTTTTAACTTTTTTTTAAAGGGTAAAGTTGTTTTCACATTTTTTTTTAGTGTCTGAGTTAAGCCCTAATGTTTTTGCAATTTTCTTTTGTAAGTAATAGATTACAAATGATAATACCAATTCGGCTTACATCATGTAACTAGTGCTACAGCCTGTTGATAATCTCGATTTGGTATTCAACATTAATGGTTTTTGTGAAAGACTATGCCATGTCGCCCTTATAAAGTAACTCTGTGGAAAGAACCCTTATCCAAAATTGATCTGTAAACCTAGCTTAGTTATTATTTAATTTTTGGAGTTTTGTTTACCCTAACTGTATCTAGGGTTTTGATTAAGAGGCCAGAACTCGACCGTAGATTGGAAATAATATATTTGCAATATACTTGTGAGGTTTGGACTTGAACATTGTGGTTTACTGAGAGGTTCCAGTTTGAAGTTATTATGTTTATTTCTGTAAGACTTTATCATGTGCATAAACGTATATACTTATATGTATATATTCTATTATAGATTCAAAACCCTTGATATGTTTTACAATGAGCACTATTTAGTTTAAAAGAAAACTATATAATTAGTCTTACGAAACTCTCTAAGAGTTTTATCCTTATTATGATTTATTGGTTTTATGTATATTTACTTATAAATCTCTGTAATTAGATATATATTATAATAACCTCTGTAATAGGTTTTATAAGGTTTTCATTAGTCTTCACTGAATATAGATGGCATTTTCTTTTAAAAACCTAGACTAACGGAGAATTACCACTATTATTAACAATATAGTAGATTGAAATAACTAAGGGAGAGGTACTATAATTAATATACACAGAGAAAGAAAAAAACATCATTTAAGATAAAGATGTACTTAACAGAAAAACGAGAATAGTAAATTTAAACCTTAACTTTGAATAAACTGAATTGTAGTTTTCTTCTCTTAGAACAATTTCCAAACAGCTTTCAGATAGAGAGTTCAGAACATATCCAATCATCCAAATTAAAACTACTGAGCATACTTCCAAATAAAAGTACGGAATTAGAATTGAATCACAAACAAATAATAATAGTTAGAACCTGGATAATATGCAAAAGGGGACAAACACCCAAAGGAGATTTTTCTACCCAACCTTCTCCTGAAGTAGCCAAGATTACTTGCTTAGTACCCCCGAGCCTGTTCACTGAACCACTAGGACGAAGATCATTGGATAATATCCCACACAACAACTTGCTATAACTTAGCACTCAATAGCAGACTTAACTCAGCAATTCCACTTTAGTTATCCCCTCATCAAATTCCTTGTGTGCCTGACATTTTAGTTTGCAGCAGTCACAAGGTTCATTCAATTGGAAACATAATGATTATTGAGCCTCCTGCTCAATTTGGTGCTATTTATAGGATTGCCTAGGTCTTTGGGTCATTTTTGGAATTAAATGAGCCACCATCTCAGTTCCCCCTCTTAGGGAACATGACCACAATTTTAGGGATTATGCTTCCTGCAACAGCTAGAAAGTGAAATGCTAGTGCTGCCACTTGTCAATCATCCTTCTACAGCTACTCATTCCTCCTAGTGGGCCAGTGAACACTCATTCAACCATCTCCCTTGGATATGTGTCTCTTCTATTTAATTATTAAAATAAATAATTCTTCAATTACAATCATCCTTGACCAACTTGGTCATAAAAACTTTACAATAAATTTAACATAATGTTTTCTGAAATAAATAAAAATATTTATTTTTCAGTTTTAGGTGTGTTACAGAAAACAGATCATAGTAGCATAAAAATTATAGAGTTTGAAAATACAAAACTGAAAAAACACTATTGTAATGAGCAGGTTATTTTGAACCCCCGAAATCTCAATAAAAAGAGAGAGTGCATAAACCATAAAACCTGGGCTATGGCTTTGAAGGTGGCTCCTCCTTAATCAGAGTCCCAAAGACGAATCCTAGCTGAGAATTCGGTTGGATTTTCGTAGTAAAGATAGGTGGATTGGAAGAATCTTGACCGTCATGATTGCCTAGTCTCCCGCCATCCCTGTTGGTAGCTTCGTCACTGTTGGTCTCCTCCTCAATGCTGGAGGGGTTTCCCTTGACAGGAAGAGGCTTTGTTTTCATGTAGTCTACCGCAATTCTAAGTGAGGTTTTAGCATGTGTGGTGTTGGCCATATTCCTCTAAGGAGGGAGAGGTGGTTGCTCGATGTCCATGGGAGAATACGAGGGGTTTAAGGAGGGAGCAACCGATGGAATCACTGGAGGAGCCGAAGGATTAAGCTGGGGGGTAGTAGGATGAAGGAGAAAATCGGACAAGAAGGTTTTTTACGACCCAGTAGTTGTGTCTGAGCTCAGTTGTCTTATTTTCCATTGAGTGAGAGCCTATAAGTTTTCCTTCCCAGTCGTCGAATAATAGACAGAGAGAGCCAGGTATTTCCAAATCATAGCCTTCAGAGCTGGCTTGGGTGGTGAAGCTTGTAGTTCGCTGGTTAGAATTTCCATGGCCTGCAAGACCATGTTTGGGTGTAGCACAATGTTTGGATGACATGGTTCGTTCAATTGGCAATGCAAGGTAGTGCAGTACCTGTGAGACGACAAAAGAACTGAGAGCGGGAGGATGAGATCTGTGGCGTTTTCTTGCCGCCTCTGGAATTGTAGGGTGGCCAATCTCCCCAGGAATGAACAAAGGCAAGCAGATGTAGGGTGAAATGAAGAATATTAATAATGAGATATACTTGATTTAGACATTTAAATATATCCTTGATCGCAATAATATAATTTTCACTATCATATTTAATTAGGTATTATCATTAATGATCGTAATAATGTAATTTTCACCATCATATTTAACTAGGAATTATCCATGTTGATCTTTAGCTATTTAAAGATATTCTTGATCGTAATAATGGAATTTTCACTACTATATTTTAATTAGGTATTATTCATGTTTTGATTATCAATAATGAGTTGTTCATGATTTTATGAAGTGAATGATGAAGAAGATGGGAAAAATGTGTTAGCTAGAATTTAATGTCGACGTTTTGAGCCACAAAGTAGGGCTCATCATTAGGAGAAAGTATCTCGGGTTAAATCAGGTATGGATTTTAGCATATTAATACATAATCGACATAATACATGATCGAAATAAAAAATAAGCTCTAGTCGAACATGCCCACCACTCACGCCACCACATACGAATTGAGGAAACAAAACTTATCACCAGAGAGGATCATTACAAGAGGAGGAAAATCAGAGAGGCCATAGAGATAGAAAATTTTCCTATAAACCTTAATAGGGATGATGGCCTTAAACTTAATGAACGTTGGCGCCCTATTATCCGCCATCTTAAAAACAATAACACACACACAAGAAACAAGGACACTAATGATCAAACCCTTAATTAATTGTGAAATTAATAAAAGAAAATTTAAATTTTTAATTTTTTTTAAAAATTATCTTAAAAAAAATTAAAATTAAATTTTTTTATAAATTAATTAACTTTAGCTTTTAAGGTTTTATTAATTTTCAAATTTATTAATCACCATAACTAAAAAATTAATTAACAAGAGCCACGATGTGGCAATGTCCCCGACATTGCATCCATGATAGCTAGTGGTTTGCAATTGCCAATGGAAAAAATTATAACTCAATAAAATTAGATTAAATTTTGTTATAGACTACTTAAAACTCAATAAAAATGGAATAAATGTTGTTATAGCCTACTTAAAGATCCTTTTGAGGATGGTAGAGATTTGACTACTTAGAAAACTCGAGACTCAAGTTCTATTTCAATGGATCCAAAGTGAGGATGAGCTTTACCATATTTCCTAGAACGACTACTACATCTCAAATAGGCCATGAAAGACATAAAGACAAGCCTAAATACAGAGTGAGGATGAACCATTTTTTATTAGCTAGATGATAAATTGCCGATGCTTGTTGGGTGGTGAAACTAATTCCTTCACTATCAGAATATCAAAGTTCAACCAACTTCTCCTTCTAAAATGGTACCCACCTCTCTCTTGGAGTTGCACATTTAGGCTTGAAAAGTAACTTATCCTCTAAAGGAAGGGTGGAAAGGCAAATTTAAGGCAATGAAAGTGAGGACACAACTCCATATATGAATAATGCTAAGGCAATATAAGAAAAAGAAGAAATTGAAAGAAAGCAAAACCCTTCAATCAAATAGAAAACTTTTAGTAAAGCAAGACAACAATTTCCATTATTACATATATCATAATAACCACTTATGCAAGTATACATCTATCTTACAAAAACCTATTAATAAAAATTAATGACGTTTTGAATTTTTTTTAGACATCACATAGATTATTTAATAAGCTTATCACATATAAAAACCATATAGACTTTATGTAACAATTTTATACATATATATTTAAAAAAAGAAACACACATGTATACTAAAAATATGTAAATTAAGAATAATTTTAAGTTTTACTCAAATATACTATGATAAAAATATTTATATTATGAAATTTCAAAATAAAAATCTATATCATTCTAATATATTTAGACATTGCAAGATATTTTATCTTTTCCTAAAATTTTGTTAAACATTTTATTATACCATTAAGTAATTAAAATTAACATAAAACTATAAAATTTTCAGAAAAATTAGATGGTTGTTTTTTATGTGTCATTCATGACACTTGAGGGTAGATGGCCAATATGAGCATAAACGAATGAGAAAATGAAATTGGCATTAAAGCTAGGAGAGAATCCCTTTGGACCCCATCTCACTCAACCTAATCAATTTGGAAAAATAAAAAAATATATAATAAAAAAATATAAGTGAAGGCCTTACAAAACAATGCCACTGTGGCCTGTACTGTTATTCACCGAATCACCACATCCATCACCTTCTCCAACTTGCATTTACTTAGCTCAAGTGGGAGAAAGTCCCTTATAAGGTGCCCTCCATTCAATTGCATAGTCACCATTTATTTAGATAATTCGGAGGAATAGCACATGCATCGATCATGGTTCACCCCACATCCAATCTGTGAGCTCATACTCAAAACCACACGAATTGAATAACTCAAAACCTCGATTGAGTGGAACAAAGTTGTGTGAAATTATTTTATTAGTGAGTCGACAATTTATACTTATTGTTTACCTAGTACGCATAACAATAGAACTAGATCCACATTTTAGGATTTGAGTGTCCGAATTTTTCACACTTAACAATTTATACTTATTGTTTTCCTAGTACCCATAACAATATAACTAGATCCACATTTTAAGCTTTGAGTGTCCAAATTTTCCAAGATTTTAAATTTTGACTGAAGTTAAATTGAATTTTTTTCATGGCTTTCCGTTTGTTGCACAAAGAGTTTACTCACCAGAATTATTACGTAGATATGAATGTAACTAATACTTGTTAAAATTGTGGAATGAAGTCTGTTGTAATATTTTAAACTCTTGTAATGTATTGTAACCCTCTCTAGAGTATGTATAAATTGTAATGTGTTTGGAGTAAGTATAAATTGTAATTTTAAACCGCTATAATGTACTGTAAACCTATTTAGAGTATGTATAAATTGTAATTAAACTAGAGTGTGTAATGTATTGTATCACAATATATGCAAGCATTTTTTAAAAAATATTTTTATCTTAAATTTTGTTGGATTTTTTTAAATATTTTTATTAGGTTTTAATATTTTATTTTATAAGTAGATATGATTTTGTATTTAAAATTTTATACAGTACAACATTTCTTTTATGCTTTTTACTAAACACTTAGTGTAATAACTTGTAATTGTATACTTTTTACTAAACTCTTAATGTAATAAATTGTAATTGGATTGGATTAAAGTATATATTAATTGTAATTGTGTCTCTTCAATTCCGTTAGAGAATTTGCAAGTTGGACATTACCTTTTATACTTTTTACTAAACTCTTAATGTAATCAATTGTAATTGGATTGGATTAAAGTATATATTAATTATAATTGTATCTCTCCAATTAGGTTAGAGAAGTTACACGTTGGACATTATTTTTTAGAATAGTTAATAAAACTTTAAAATAACTACTTTAAACTTTAAAAAGATTTAAAAAATAATATTTTTTCATTCTAAAATTACAGAACACTTCCAAACAAATTTTTTAGAATAGTTAATAAAACGTTAAAATAATTACTTTAAACTTTTAAAAGATTTTAAAAAAAATATTTTTCATTCTAAAATTACATAACACTTAGAACTCAAGTTCTAAAATTACATAACACTTTAGAACTCAAGTTGGACATTATTTTTTAGAATATTTAATAAAACGTTAAAATAACTACTTTAAACTTTAAAAAGATTTAAAAACTAATAATTTCATTCTAAAATTACATAACACTTTACAACTCTTAATCTAATAAATTGTAATTAATCTAAAAATCATCGTAATCAATTTGGAAAAATAAAAAATAAAAGTGAAGGCATTACAAACAATGCCAATGTTATGTCTGCATAACATTGAAACAAATGGCGGGGAAAAATTCACAGTAAGAAATGGAGAGATTATATCAAATTAAGTGCCTACTTTGGAATTTTTGAGTTTTAGTCTGTAAAACCCACTGTGCATCTACGCCAACGTCCAATTGTTGCAGTTTTAAAAATACTTGCTTGGAAAATTACCTAAACTCATGCAGGGCTTGCTTGTCCTTGATTGAAGCATCGTGCAATTCCACCACACAGTCATCCATAGCTTGTATTTCTGCAATCTTGTTCATTTTTTACTAGGTCTGAGATGGTGGTGAGCTCATCATTCAGCAAGTGTAATTTGTCATGAAGCTCATTGACTAGTCTCTCTCGCTGCTGCAGTAGTCCCACCTAGTCTTGGACTATATTGTAGATGACTCTGCTACCTGAGGCCGCTTTCCGCAACTCGGCCCTTGTACTATGGCCTTATTCCAGCAACTGGATGCAAGATTATATCAAATGGAAAGCTCAGCCACGATTTAAGGGTTTGTAGAGCTTAAAGGCCTAAAGCCTTCAGTTTCTTCCTCCAACAAACTACAGCTGGGCTTCCTCCAACAAACTATAGCCCGACTCCTCCAAGCATTGAGCAGGTAAGCTCAAGATCCATTTTAAACTAATTTACAGAGTACAGATTACAGTTGTAGTCTAAACTATCTTAATAAAAACGCGTATTGTAGTCTAAACTATCTGCAACAATGCCAGCACCATATTTTATAATTTAAAGCATGGCTTTCAATTAAGTAATCCTCCCATGAGCATTTAAACTTTCTCAATAAATACCTCTAAGCATATTATTGTAAAATTAGAACTTAATACCAGCTGGAATTCACTGCCTTTATGGAAGAAAAAAAACGCATATTGTAGTCTAAACTATCTGTGAGAATGGCATTACCATCTTCACATTAGTGCTGCAACAAGCAAGGCTGGTCCTATTTCAACAACCTAGAAGATGAAGATGACGTTAAGAAATTTAAATTTCTAGGAAAATTCAGGAGAAGTTACAATAACCATGAATTTTAGAGTTACTGTCGAATTGGTAATTCCGTTGTATTAAAAATTTCCTTGCACAACGCTACTTTGGGGGAAATGACCCTAGATTATGCCTGGTTTTTGTCTTTCAACAAAAGAGCCCTTTCCCATACAATGTCAATTATTTAGCCGTTGGGTGATAACTTTCCCAAGAAAACAGTTCAGCTCGTGAATTGCTCAAACAAGTTTATTAAATCCTCTTCATCCCACCCCACCCCAGCCAAACCCCACCTCATGTTTTGTCGAGAATCTTCAATGCTCAGAACAAGAAAATTTTAAGCTCATTACCAAGGTGCACATTCAAAGGATGGAGGACAAAATTGAACGAAGGTTTGAGTTTTTGCCAACAAACCCGAAACACCCACACCAGAGAAATAAGAGTTTTGGCCCTGCTCTAACAAGCCAAAATCTTCTGGGATGTGCTATAACTAACAATGCGCAAGGATTGCTCGCAGAGGACAATGACATTTTAAGCCTCTCTAACATAGTGGGGCGTCTATAAATTTGAGCTCAACAAATTCTCCAAAATCGACAAGAATCTAATGTCAAGCTCAATGCCTTAGCTCGTGAGCTCAAGGCAAAGTCTTACAGCACATAGTGCCTCCCTCCAATGCTGGGCACATCTACCATAGGTGCCCGACTACAAAGAAAATAGTCAAGGTTGCCACAAACGCAATGGAAGCAAAAATCCAAGATAGTCATGATTATTATTATTTCGGACAACACACAAATCTTCTCTTTGTTGCATCCTTATATATCCCAATTATTAAAATAGTCAATCTGTTGATGGCATGAACACATTATCCTTTTGGTTTTGTTTAAAAGTCCCAGCCCATCGAGCATTAAGAACTATGACTGGAACTATCAGTTAGAACTGGATGTTAATGCTTGAATTTTGAAGGTGACTGGTCTAGCCTTCTTTCTAGTAGACCAGTGACCCTGACAAATGTAATCTCTTTCTGAAAATATAATTACCTTTCTTGTGCCTTACAAAAAGTGTAAAATATTTGTAAGAGAAATTACTAAATGTTCCAACTTCCACCTACTAAAAAGTTTATAAACTAGAAATTATATAACTAGAAGCAAACATAAGCCCTAACAAGTAGTCGAATTAGTCAAATCCCCCCAACCAAAGCCGAGTCTCTTCCATGAGGTTGTGGGTTCGATTTTGGTTGGGTCCATCAAGGTCAGGCTTGCGCTTATCGACAACTAATATGTGGTTTCCCCCAATGTTGGGTTGAGCACGGTAATTATGTCATTCTTAATACAAATCTTGCTTTATTATGTTAGTTTTGTTATAATTTTTTTGTTCTGCTATTAAAGTACTTAATTTTTTCAATTAGGTTTAGGAGGTATATTCTTTATTCAATTCGAAGATGTGAATGTCACAATGACAAGTTAAAAAGCAAATGATAAACATGAAAGCACAAAGGAAATCTTGTAATGTTAGAAATTGGAGAAGCAACCAATATAGTTAAAGAGGCCGAGAGAAGGATATGATTAAAGCACTACCTCTGTTGGATTGTTGAGGCTGGTTCAAGCAATGGCCATAGAAGATGGCATGGTTAAACAACATACAGAATAGACCAATAACACAAACCTCCTTTTTATAATTTTCAGTTGTTAAGAAAAATTGCCATGTATGGTTAAAAACTCTTATGTTTTTAATCTTTATTTTCACGCAAACAATATGCAAGGCTCTAAACCAGCCGATTAGTTAATAACCGTGGTCAATTTTTAAAGTTAGCAAAAAGTAAATCATTTACAACTTTATTTGAATTATATGGTGACATTTTGAACTTTTGAATCTCATTAGATTGTTTGTATAAACAATCATTTAAATAAAAATTAAAAACATGAAAATTATTGTATTTTTTTAATATTACAATTTTAAAATTATAAAAGCAAAATTAAACCTTAAGAATGAATCACGGCCTTTTAAAAACTGTAAGATGAAATTCTATACATTTAATCTTTATTAATTATTTTAAAATACAAATATTTTATAATTTTAAAGAAAATATTTGAAATTTAAAAAAGTAAAACATTATATAGCTTTGCATAATTACTTTAAAATATAATTTTTTTATTAATGGCCTTAAAAATTAAAGCATTATATAACTTTGTATAATTACTTTAAAATATAATTTTTTATCAATGGCTTTAAAAATTAAAATATTTTATAACTTTATATAATTATTTTAAAATACAAATATTTTACAATTTTATAAAAAAACATTTAAACCTAAAAATTAAAACATTTTATAAATTTATATAATTATTTTAAAATACAAATATGTATTAAATTTATAAAAAAAATATTTGAAATCAAAATATATATATATATATATATATATATATATATATATAACTTTATGTAATTACTTTAAAATATAATTGTTTATCAATTACCTAAAAATTTAAATGAAATGTGGCTTTCCATTTCTGGGTTAGTTATAAATTGGTGTGTAATTAAGTAATATCATTACTAAAAATTCTAAATTGTCGTGTATAATTAGTTAATATCATTACTAAAGATTTTATGATGAAAGATAAAACCCAACCCATTTTTTACAACCACCCTGTAAAATACAGGACTATTGGAATAAAAATTTTATTCTATTTTAATGTGTAACTATGTCTTGTGTCATGAACTCCGTTTAATATTTACGCTGTAAGGCGTTCAACAAGTGGGAGTCGACTCCCCGAGTTAATGCTTTTTTTTTTTTCATCCGTCGATATTTTTCATCATACGATTAAGATAATCTCCATCGTTGATCAGGTGCGGTTAGGTGCACAGGTGCACAGTGGCACATGTGCCATCACCATCAATCCATAGTGGCTACTTCTTTCTTCTTCGAGCCCTTCTACCTATTTTCCTTCACAAAATCGTTTTGGCAGAAATCGTTTTGGCAAAAGCCTGAGCTGCTGCGGTTGCAGCTACTGCGTCTGTGGATAGCTCATTGAGAGCTCCTTCCAACAATCCGAGGTACTCCAACATGTTGCGCTTAGATTCTTCCTGGGATTCTCCTTTGAATCTCATAATGTGAGAAGCTCCTTTGAATCTCATAATGTGAGAAGCTCCATTATTATAAACCTGCACAAATCAAAGCGATTTAGTCAGCACAATTAATTGATCTGAGATGAAATATTGAAGAATTGATTCAGGTAATGAGATGAAATACCTTCTTGTCTACAAAGTCTGCCCATAATCTTGCACGGGCTCGGCCATATGCGGTGTCGGGCATAAAAGGATTCGAAGCAGGCCAGACCTCGTCGATGTACTCGAGAATGATGAGAGACTCCAGAAGAATAAAAGAGAAAGTTAGAAGCATCCCAGAAAGCAGCCGAAGAAGCACAACAGAAAGCAGAAGAGGAGAAAGGAACCAATAAGAATTCAATGCTAAAGCTTCTGGTGGAGCAGATCCCTCCTTCAGTGACACAACACAAAAAACTCCTATCACCGGAGGATATTTTCCTCTACAGTAACTCAGCCTCGGCTTGTACACGCCTTCAAAAGAAGAGGCAGTTGCTTCACTGAGCTCCTTTGCTTTTGACAGACATGAGAAGCAAATTGTGAAAAGGACTCATAAGAAACTCAAGCTGTCCAAGCAGATAGGGTTGTCGTTGTGGATGAGGACTGGTATCATCTTGTGAACAGGATTCATTTACAGTAAAAGGTTTCTCTTGGCGAAGAGATTCTCTTCTTGGTATCAGGTTAGGTGCACAATGGGAGCAACAGGGGAGCGTGAGGATGAATTGAATAAAGATAATGCTGAAAACGGGAGCGTATCTTTCAAATAATGCTGAAAATGGGAGCGTTCAGATGGAGAGGGTATCATTTTATCCGTAAGTGCTCCAATACCTTCCTGGCCATCAAATTCTTTCATACCAAGAAGCATCTCAATTGAATCCTCACCTAATTCAAAGCATCCTGTGAACAAATCTGGAATGTCGTAAAATGAATCACCAGCTGTTAACTTCCACCCAGAATTCCCTGGATTCACGCACTCACAAATAAAAACTTAATCAATATAATCCACATACTTAAAAAATAATTTTAATCAGTTTTATGAGCTCGTTACCTTGCATCCAAGGATTTGAGCCATGCTCCATCTGAAACTTAGACAAGGTAAGCCTTAGAATATTACAGGCATAGTGTGAGCCATATCATCAAGACGGAATGCCTCTAGGCTGGGAGTATCTCACTTCAGGTTCCAAACAATAACCCATCAAGTTAGGTTTAAAAGGAGCTTCAGCGCCCCCAACAGTTGTTCTTGTAAAGGAGCGAGCAAAGAAAAGTCTTTCGATCTATCTCGCTCGAGAGCAAGAAGTACAGGAACTTGAGCAATTCGCCGAGAGCTCACATTGCGCCCCCAACAATTGTTCTTGTCCCACCAGTTGAATGAAGATGGTAGCTGGATAGTTTCAGTTGAACCACATGGTGTGCATGCAACCCAGGCTCATGTGGGCTCCCTTGGCCAGTTGGTCGGTGGCTTGCCTGCGTAGAAGGAGAATGGTAGGAGGTAGGGACAGTGAAGGGATCGAAGAGGAGGTAGGGACGGTGAAGCGATCAAAGAGGAGGACTGTGGGAGGAGTTGGCAGGTGGAAAGGGTGTGGAAAATATAATTTTAAACTGCAGATTGAACCCGGACAGTTCCACCACACATAACAGGTATTCCGTCGCTTCAATATTATATTGAGTGTTTAGTAAGATGTATAACGTAAGCTATTAGAATTATTATTATCGTCTTCTATATTGACATTAGCATTTATTTATATACTAATAGACAGGTGTAGAAGGATGTGTAGATGGAAGTTCAAAATACTTATCCAGAGATTGCGTATAAATTTTGGAAATAACGACACATAATAAAGACAAATATTCTTCTTATGCATCATTTCTTCGATAGTAATCCAAGTATGTGATCATTAATAGATATTTGGTAAGTGTTGTATGTTAGGGCTAGGGGTTATAATGTTGAGAGATTAGGTTTTATCAAGGTCATGGAATGTGGTTACCGGGACCAGGGTTATGTATGCTTGGTGTTAGAAGTGTTAGGTGTTACGAATTGGGGTTATAAGAGTGATGTGGTTATGTTTTTATAGCTATAAAAGTTAGGGGTTTATGGTTATGATAATGACATGGATTGTAGTTTTTAGGGATTATAGGGTTAGGGTTTATATATAGATTATGTTAAATGTTATAAGGTTTAGCTGTTATAGAGGTCACAATTTATCATAGGGTTTATATGGGTTATGGGTTGCTTCTAGGAATTACAATGATAAATGTTATTTTCATTAACTAGTTGTTGAAGTCACAGTGTTCAATGGTTAGAAAGGAATAACAGTCAAGGATGTTTTGAGCAAGATTCATGGTTCTTGAGGCCATACATGTATGGTCATAGAAGGAAATATTTTTCTTAGGCTATCCAAGAGGCTTGTAGAAATCTAAGGATAGCATCAACTCTTCAAAGCACCACACATGACCTCTTAAAGGTCTTCTAGTTGGGGTCTAGAAATGGTAATAATGCTATGGTGCCCCTTACATGGAACAAACCCCTTGCATGGACTATTATCTTTAATTGAAACCATTCAAATCTAAGTTCTTATCTCTTGATTCTACATAGACTCACCCAAGGTACACTAGGATCACCTATTTATTCCCATATACCTTTTATAGGTACAAATAAATTTTCCTCAACATGGCCATTATTGGTTTTTAGGGCCTTATACATGAAACATAAACCATAGAGGAATATGTATTAAGGTCTATGTCTCTAAGTTATGGTCTCATACACCTTGTTATATCCTAATTGGATGTTTTGAGCACTATGCATTGTTCTAGGAGCTGTAGACATGGTGATGGGAGGAAACAAATGCCATATGCCCTACAAGAGGATTGTAGGTGTCTAGGGATAGTAACTACTCCTAAAAAGACCACACATTAAGTTTTAATTTTGTCCTTTTCCAATCTAGAATTAAAGCATAAAAATTCCTTAATTTTGTCCTCTTCCAATCTAGAATTAAAGCATAAACTATAACCATGGACTATCAAGTGAGTCATCCAAGGGTTTTTGTTGAACCAAGCTTCTTCCAATGTAACAATCCACATAGATTTGGTGGGACTTCCACTAAACAAGTGCAAATCAATATGCCTTGTTTATGTCTAATATTTGTTTAATGTTGTCACTACTACCCACACAATGACGTTGTTTCCTAGACTAGCGTTTAATAACACATTCTTGTGTGATTGCCTTTGTTTTCCCCTCTATAAGTAAGTTTGGAACCTATATGTTTCAAATGCACACTCAACAAATTAGCAAGGCTGACATTCTTAATGATAGATATGAGCATGTTTCCCCATCATTATGCATTTCAAACATTATGATGAATATATTAAAAAAATTTAAATATTAAATAAATATATCTTGGCCTGACTCCTTTATAAATTTTGTCGTTGGGTGCTTGTGTTGCATGTATTACTCATTTGTTTTGTTACATGTGTGATATTTTGCTTCACACACTTTTTTGTTATGTCCCTCAATTTTCGGATCCACGTGTTAATGTGCATATAATAACTTGTAAAACCCAATATGACTCTCAGATGTCGTAGTGTCTAGCTCTAGCTTCTTAGATACCATCATTGTGCTTGAATCTCATACCATATAAAGTTTGTACATACACTTATGCAAAATGGTTGAAAAGAAAAAGAGACTCAACATAATATTCAACATGTAATAATGAATACATCAAATATAATATGTATGAAGTCCCCTTACATAGGGATACAAATGTTCAACACTAGACATGTAGACCATAAAATCAAGACACTTCAACATACACACACTCACACAATTATAATACGAAATCAACTTTACACGAAACATATATATTCACAAAGTTTCAGAGCTCCCATCCATTAAACCAATTAAAGTTTAGGGGTGGACAAACTAAGGTAGTTTAATAATAATCCTTTAATATAAAGAATTAAGGGATCATATCATATTTTTAAAATATTTGTTTAATTATATATGGATAGTAGTGCTCTAAGATGTTGTCATATAACTTAATGTAACAGTAAAATGGGGTTTAAGAATTTAAGATGGAACTATATTGGTAATAATCTATTGACATCAAGCATTGAATAGATCTTATCATATTGCATCTACAATGAACTACAAAAACTAACAATTCATTGTCATTTTGATGAGAGGAAAATAATTTTCATGATTACTTTTGAAATTCCGATAATGTAATGGCCAATTATGTGAAGAATATAATGTTTTAAATTATTGTATCAACCATAAGATTTTATTTGCTTAAATTTGTGGTTTAACACTTCAAGTTGTCTTTTTTGTTGTATATGTCCACATCTCCTTGCTTAGCTTACAGCACGGCGTTCTTTTATTGGACCCCTAGGTACAATTGCTGCTAATTAATTTTTAAAAGAACTTCATTTTTAAAAAGTTCTTCACTCGACTAATGACATCTTGTCATCAACTTAGTCACATTGTACTACAATATAACATTTGCACATGTCTGCATTATTAAAGAACATCTCCAGCCTATATTATTGCAATGAATTCAGTCATTGCAATTTTATATTGTCGTTCCTTAGGGGGCTACAAAATCACAGAGAATTTCTTGAAATTAAAAATGTGGGTTAAATCATTTCTGTGTTATCAATTGTCAAGTTATTATTTTCGTACCGTCAATCACCTGTACAGGAAACAGGATTCAAGGAAATTATTTAATGTAATGAGCTACAAAATTTAAGCTTAATTTATAATTAAGCAAAGGGTTCAACGAGCGGCGAACAATATTTTACAGGCTATCACTCAACGAGCCGTGTGCAAGTTTCAGTATTTGAAGTAGGGAGATGGTATTCATGAATGTCTAGAACAATCAATGACTGGTACAATAATTGAGTTTCAAATATACTGGTCTACATGACAGTAAGTACCAGTTAAATATCAATTTTCTATATCAGAATGACAGAAACGTACAATATAAGCAGTACAAAATACAAAACCTTACCCTGTAGAAACTCAAAGAGACCCCTGCCTTTCCACTAATACAGGCAATCTCTTCTACATAATACACGGCCGCTGTCATTTTCCTCTCTAAGAACCCTGCAACATGAGGAGTATAGCTGTTGCAGAAAAAATCTAGATACTGCAAAAACCATATCTAAGGCCAAGCAGTACATCTTTCCAGTGTAAACACTTTACATGTTTTCTAAAAGTTCAGCCAGAAAGCCGATTGTCTTGCATCAACCATAATGTACATTTATCCTGAAAGCCGATTGTCTGAGCATCAACCATACACTGTCCATTTATTTTGAAAGCTTCCCCCATAAAGCCAGTAGTCTGTCCATTAACACCCCACAGACAATTGGAGGGAGAAAAAAATTCAAAAAAATTCAAATCCGAATAATTTTCCTTGAGGGAAAATTCTAACCCATTCAAACAAGCCATGCTAGCAAATAAATGCCAGCAGCCTGCAGGTTATGCCTCAAAAAGGAATGATTGGCCACAGCCACACCAAATTGATAAGACATCGAGAAAATGTCATTGTAGTATTGCCTGTAAACCTCCAGATTTAAAAGTGCAAAGCATGTTACTTGGACCTCCCAAAAATTAGCTGATCAATTATCATTTGTTTATCGCTTCTTCTTGGCTCTCGAGGCATGCAGTTTCCCATGCATTCGGATGAAAAAGAGAACATCATGCCTCTACATAGGAACAACAACTAGAGACTTGTATCCCATGAAATCTTATTTTTTGGTGAGCATCAAGTCTAGTCCCTCTGTGGGTTTGAATAGGCGACGATTTCCCATTAAATAACAACCATGCAACTGCTACGAGTTACCAGGAAAGATTCTGCAAATAAACTCTTGAAATCGCTTGGAGTACAGTTTTGGATCTACTGCTAAAATTGATAGAGAATCAAATTGCAAAGACTTGTACGCATTCTCAAGTTTCTTGGTGATATCATAATCTTGAAGAATATCAATAATTCTGAAGTATAACACTACGTCATAATCCTCACGAAACAACTCTCCCTCGGGATGAGAGTCGCGTTCACTTCTTGGTGGCCTGCGATTCGCCCTGGCAGGCATGTTCACACCTAGCCGAATCCCCAGCTTGTAATAAGAGAAAAATATAATTGTATGTCCATGTTAACATTTACGCTGAATAGATGTATGATTATCGATTTGAGACAAGTTGAGTAGGCTGGAATCCTTGTGAGTACTTTAATAAGAAATACCGATAAACCATTATATACCTGCCCATTCCTGTAAGAACCAGGTCCTCTTGATCAATGTGAACATTAGGCACTGAAACACGATCACTATGCTGAGATTTTCCTGGAACTGAAGCCGTGCGTCTTGTAAAATTGCAGCCATCTTCTGCTAGTCATTTGTAGTAAAGTGTAAGCTCTTTTTATCATAATGAATTCATAGAGAGATGTAAATAATAAGAAATAGCAAACAACAAAGAAACAAATCTAATAGCAATTTTGGCTGTAGCAAATATCATGGATGCAGAACAAAGAAGGAAGAAAAGACGAAGAAATATACTATTGTGTATATATAAAAAAAGGTACAGCTGTTTGTGTGTTTAATTCCTTTATTTTAAATTTATATACTATATTCCGTTATAGACTATATCAGTCGGGATCTTCCACCAAAAGGATGTTGCGAATGGGAAGGTCACAGATTTGAGTCCCCACAGGTTTACAAGCCGCAAAGCTGAAGGTTGATGTAATGATAATAGGCATTCAAACAGTTAATAGCCTTCAGGATGACCAAATTAGACTTTGTTCCTCGGAAACAAAATACATAACTCTATAATTACTATTAGTACTACAAACATGAATCTCTTTTCAATTAGAAATGTTTGATGCCTCGTAGTGAAAGCAAATCTTTAGTCGTTCCAGGAAGTCATCCTAATAGATGCAAATAGTTAGTTATTGATTGCCGAAACAAACCTATTCCTCATACTCCACTGATTAATTCCAGTACACCTATATTCTCTTTTTGAAATATTTTTTACTCTGTTGAGATAAGATAACGTTATTAAATATCCATCAAAAGATCACAATAGTAGGTCAATATGACTCCAAAATACAATCTAGTATAAGTGAATGGTGAAAGTGCAAAAGCAACACCTAACACTAATCTATTAAATATCTAAAGAGATCAGCAAAAGTAACCAGAAATAATAAAGATAGAATGCCCATGTCAAACTTAATAGACAAATAACAAACAGGATGAGGGAGCTTTTTGAGGCACCTCAAAGCTGGACACAGACTGAAGGGAGAACAAACAAAAACAATGCCTCAACAGGATCATCAATCATGACAAAGGATTCAATACACTCCCTTATAATATCCTCCCGTGAGAACCTGGACTGAGGACCAGGATTTGTAATCTAGGGAGAGATGCTCATCTACGGCAGCTATCCTAACACTTATTAGGTCATTGAGAAAAACACGGTGAGGAAGCTTTAGCCATTCAAGAAGGAAAAAGGGCAAGTAACTAGACTGTGTTGTGTGCAAAGCCCCCTCCAGAACCTAGTGGGGACAAGTCTGTTAGATGCATGTGTACAGTACCAGATACTACCGATCTAGAAGTCAATGTCCACTGAGGCTCTATAAGGCACTTACGGTCATCTATGATCTACCATAGAGATCAAGGAAAAGAAGTGACAAAAAATCAACTGTTAGACAGAAGAGTGCTATTTTCAGCCTATAAATCTCGTTAAAACTTAAAACAACTCTGAAATAATAGGCTGGTATGAGTCTGGAAGGTATGAGGAGGCATTGTAATAGATTGGTCATCAACATGATAAATCTATAAACTGTTATGAATGAAAGGCCTCCATCTAATGCCTCCTTTTGGGATCGCTTAAATGAAATTTCCCCAAATGAAATTCTTCCAATCGGTGCTGGAATCAAAATTCTCACTCCAGGGAAGGCCTAATCTAGACCCGTTAATGATCCATGGCTCACCATTTCAAACAACTTTTCATCACACAAGGACTCAACCAATAAAGGGTGATAATAACCTCAATGCAGGAGAGATGTGTACAGTGAGCCTTACTTTTAGCAAGATTTGACCAGGATGTCCCCACCCATGAGACCAGATTTAATAGAGATAGTCTCTTGCCATTAAGATATCCAAGTTCCCATAGGCAAAACTTCTTGCTGCCCTCCAGGATCAACAGAGATCAACTCTGTTGAGAAGGATCTACAAGAAACCCTACATGAACCAGAATGGATCTAGGAGAATTTAGAGTAAGATATGTAAAATATATCTCTCTCTCCATCCCAAGCATTATCCCCCTTGAGAAAATTCATATTATGCCCAAGTTACAAGTATTGCACTAAAAGCCAAATAAGACTATTTTCTTAGCAAAAGAAATGTAAGCAAAGCACTATAAATAGCGAAAGATTAGAAAGGTCAAAAATTAGATTAACAGTAAGGCAAATAGACTTTATTAGAATACAAAAGCATTGCCTAAAGCTCCTGTGCATGATTTTTTGATAGTAAGAGAATGGAATCGTTTTTCTTTAACAGATATACCAAACTCGACGCCTGTCAAAGCCGCCTGCAGTAATCGCGCAGCTTCTTCCATCTTGCCAGGAAACGAAGCGATTACTGCTTCACTCATTGGCCTTCCTTCCCTCTTCTTAGTCTGCAGTAAAGAGCAAGCAAGCAACTATTCTTCCTCGTCCTTCTAAGTCTGTAGTTGAAAAGCAAGCAACCAAACGATGAAGCCAAGCTGAACAGAAGAAGAAAATGAAGATTGTGTCCTAGAAATAGGAGAGCTGGTAATAATAAGTACTTCATCCTCGTGCCACTCCCTCGTGTACGGACTCGGGCATAGAATGGCCACGTGGCAGTTTTACATGTGCGTGATTTGAATTATGGCTTGGGCGGCATTGCTTGGGCAGAGCAGAGAGGATGGTTTGTCCAATCGAAAGCTGCACATTTTTTTGACCATGTATTAAACCTGTCGGTATAGAAGTGCCAGCCATTTATTATTTGTTGGAGATTGTGTTTTTCCACACACCAGGAAAGCGTAGACTGCAGTAACTATTAAAACAAACCTGCAATCTATAACTCACAGCAAGTACCTTTTGAATGCAGCTTTTAATGTTGCTACTCTCCACTCATGAAGGCAGCTTACCCCTACCCAATCAGCTAATGACAAAATGACAAAATGATCATTTTATGCTTACACAAGCCGACCGCCGGGTCTTGGGGCACAAAAGGCCTAGTCACCTATATAAACCAATAGGAAATAAGATAAATCAAAATTTAAATAATTCCCCCCAAAAAATTGATACAACTATAGCAAAAGTTATATATTTTTGTTAAAGTTACTACAAATTAGTACAAATAATTGTCGTGACCGATTCATATATATCCCCTTGTCGGGCATATAATAAAAAATAATAGTATTAAAAAACTTTTAACAAAAAAGAGGCTTCTCATTCTTAACTAATTATTAAAATCAACTTAAAAATTTTAGTTATTAAAATTTTTTATATTTCTAATAAACAAAAGTATTTTTAAAAAAGAAAAATTATTAAAACTAATAACTTTACTCTAATAATTCTATAAAATTTATTAAACTTTTAAAGGAAGATAATATTAATAAAAATTAAAAGATAAAATTAAAGAAAATAAAAAAAATTTAATTTTTTTTAATTATCTATCCTTAAAAACTTTGAAATAAAAATGAAAACTATTAGGGCAGAGAGTTGGAGCTCTCAGCTTAATAATAAAGAATTTACACTTATTAATATACTAAAATCCATACTTGATTTAACTCGAGATACTTTCTCCTGATGATTAGTCCTACTTTGTGGCTCGAAACATTGAGATTAAATTCTAGCTAATGTAGTTTTCCCATCTTCTTTATCAATAATGAGATATATTTCATCACAATATTGGAATTTTCACTACCATATTTAATTAGGAATTATCTATGCTTAGATCAATTAAATTAAGTATTATCCATGTTTTGATCAATTACTTTTATTTTGGATATAATTTTAAAACAATATATTTTATGATATTGATTATTGCACCAAGAGTAGCGAGGTGCTTACAATCCAGTATGGGGGAGATGTTGTAACATGTAAGTTGTGTAACGTTATCTAATAGGATGTTCATATAAAAGAAGAGATAAAAATGCAAATGATGTATGCTTAAACAAAACAAAAAAATTATATTGATTTGATCTTAAACCTAAACATATCAAGAATAAGGAGGGATCTAATATATTGAAGTGTAAATTTTTTACATGTAAAAAAAATTTACACCTCAAGAAAATTTGGATCCTTCTTGGTGCTTTATAGATACAATTTAAGATGAATCTATGTCAGTTTCGTAATCTATATTAAGATGTAGATATATGTGTCTATTGACATGTTGAAATGTTTGATATCATATTGAATGAAATGGTTTGTGATTATTAGCAATAGGAAGATATTTAACTATATATTTTTAATGATATATTATACTGATTGATTTAGGATTATCAATTTTTATTGTATATCTATGTGTCCAACACTATATCATTTAATAGAAACCTAGGCAGCTAGTCTTGGAGGATTATACATACCTTAGTCAATTTCGTAGAGGCTTTGAAAGTTAGTCTTGATGTATTTTCTCACAAATGTATCAACCTCTTAACATTAATTCATCATCATGTTGAAAGCGGTTGATAGGTTCTTAAAATAATCATTCTCGCACCATGTATTATACACCCAATATGTTATTTATGTACATGGGGTTTTATTTAGGTTTCTATATATCAATTTTCTTTCATAAAGATTCAATGCATTAATGAAGTAACTATAGATGATGTTGGGTATAAGGATCATCACATCCACAACCTTTCATCCTCATATTAATGAGCAACAACAATAAGCTATTAATATGGCATAATATAGTTTTTGTACATGTACAATTGTAAACATGACCAACAAAAAGTTGTTAATATGATAGAATATAGCGTTTCTATATGTACACTGAGAAACATATGCATATATGATATTGCAGCTTAGTACATATGTTACATCAACTTAGTATTAAAAAAAAACAAGTAACTTAAGCTTAATATAATTCTACATATTAAATCCCACTTCTATTCATCCTCAACTTTTAATTTTATGATCACTAAAACAAATCACCCTTTTAGGGGTGGTTTTGGCTTGCGATGATCTTGCTAAAACCACTTCCAAAAAATGTTTTAGGCCTTTGGGGGATGTTTCTAAATCGTCCCCCCTCCCCTACAAAAAGTCTTGAGAATTGGACTCTTTTTGGGGGCGGAGGTGGAGGCGGGGGTGTTAGCAAGACCCTTGTAATACACCAAGATTTTATAAATTGTTATTAAATTCTTTTAGAATATTTTATTTAATTCTTTTAAATATTTTTGACAAAAAGTGAAAAATAAAACAAATGTAATGGATTATTCTTTTATTGATAAAATATACTACAAGGGACATAAATGAAATAGTTGTTGAAAAGTGTTTGCAAACCCACAAGAGAAAAAGACAAGTGGATGTAGTTTTTGAGTGAGAACTTAAGGTGCAGGAGGCATCTTCCCCAAAAATCAAGTCACAACTCTTTGTTGAGTGCTAAAGAGAAGGAGGCTCATAAATGACCAAGTCCTAGGAAAAATACTATATAATAGCATGCCCACTAGCAAGAAGGAGTCTAGCATTGGACAAGGGATTGAATATGATAATGCAAGAGATGGCACATTAAGTCGATGGGGGTGTGTTAGAAATACCCCCAGTAATACACCAAGATTTAATAATTTTTTATTAAATTATTTTATAATATTTCATTTTATTATTTTAAATATTTTTGACAAAAAGTCAAAAATAAAACAAATGTAATAGATTATTCTTTTATTAATAAAAGATAATGGAGAGGGCATAAATGAAATAGTTGTTGAAGAGTGTTTGTTGACCCACAAGAGGAAAAGACAAGTGGTTGTAGTTGTTGAGTGAGAACTAAAGGTGCAGTAGGCATCTTCCCCAAAAATTAGGTCACAACTCTTTATTGAGTGCTAAAGAGGAGGAGGCTCATAAATGACCAATTCATAGGAAAAATACTATATAACAGTATGTCCATTAGCAAACATGAGGCTAGCATTTGACAAGGGATTGAATATGATAATTCAAGAGATGGCACATTAAGTGGATTTTTCTCTTGTAGTTTAGCGAACATGATCAGGGGTTCTGGAGCAAATGAATTGGATGCTCTAGGAGTTGGTTGGGCGAAACAAATATTCCATTTCTGTTTTCCCATTAGTAGTGTCAGGTTCCTTATCTTATTCTTAACTGATTAAAACTAGTTATAGTAGGATGTTTATCTTAACTTTGAATTGCAACTATATTATTTTAGGAAGAAATGTTTTATGCATCTGTATAAGATAAATATCTATCATGTATCTAAATAGAATGTAGATTTGTTACAATTCAATATTCATTCCTATTATGTTATTAAAACTAGATCTTCTTTTTGTATTTTATTCATGCTTGTAAAACACCAAATTTAGTTATTAATGTATCTGTGATCAGACATCCATACCCGAATCGAAGATTGCTAGTCATGTGTACCATTATAACCACTAGTATTTTGAAGGTTACTATAAATCGAGTTAATTATCATAGACCACTTGGCTTATATTATAACTCTAATTAAATACTGAAGTAACCTTTGTAATAAATTGAAGACCTTAACAAGCTTTTACCTAGAGTTTTTCCTTAAACAACTAAGAGCTGAAAGGCTTGTTAAAAACCTTAGTTTAAACATATTCGAGAGCAAGATCAAGGATTACGAGCAACCAAAGATACTATATCTCAAAACTGACAATCGAAGGATAATTCTATTGTATAAACTAATCAACAATTATTTTAGAATCTGGTTGAGAGTTGAAAGGCCTTCATAAATTTATAACTTATTAAAAGGCATCCCATTTAAAAACCCTGTTACGAAACACATTTTTTAGATCAAGAATGTTAGACTGGGATCCATCGTGATCTTCAGGAATCATTGTAAATACACTATATTCATATACGAATATATATATTATACAATATATAAAAATCATCAAAATACATATATATGTAATTAACAGTTTATACCATATCTAACTGTTCAAATAGAGAATTGTAATTATCCTATATATTACTAAACTAATAGTCAATGACCAGAATCAAGGAAACCCTTACATTAGATTTTATTTCACATCCAACCGTAGGCTAAGATTAAAATAAATAAATACTCACTAAATACTTCAAATCTCCAAATCAAATGCCTGACTATTCGTAGTAGCAAATCTTCCCAAATCCAATGTATGGTAGTAAGACCATCGAAGGATAGAAACCATTGCATAAGCAAAGAAATATCACAAGTATATATTTATTAATCAAAATCAAATCTACATATGCACACAACAAGCAAATACCATCAAATCCTTTACGTGCCAGTAAGTCCATCGCAAATGGAAACCCGAGTATTATTCAGGCATAATAATCTAGATCAATCATCAAAAGGGTTAAACCAAACACATGCAAATACATATTACAACCACGATATAGATTCATGACAGATAAATTCAAGAACACCTCACATAAGTCGCAAAGACCCTATGGGTCATATTAAGAGTTAAATATTAAACTTTGTCAAATGTTAAACCATGATTTCACAACAATGTGTCCGTAAGAACATTACGATGGCATCAACGCCATTTAAATAAAAAGACAACATTCCATTAACTTATTAAGTTACAGGTGGTGGTAATTCCATCCATGATGGCTCCCATGAATACCCTTTAAAACCTAAGAACAAGCTACAACGCACTTAACCAGTTAAAAAAACAAATGCTGGAACATAGAGGTTGTAAAGCCCTTTGTCAGTTAGGGTTTAAACCCTAAGGGTTGAAACAAAACAATGTAACTTATTTTGCATGAAGTTGGAGCCTGAAATTCCATCACAACCCAATTCTCAGTGAAGAAGCCATCCACATTATCAAATGAAACAGTCAGTAACTGTGGGTAATAAAATTTAAAATGGTATTTGAAACAGAGTGAGAGTTTTGAGTTTTTATTTCCTTGGCATCCTAAGACGTGGGCCTAGGAGGAGGTGACCCTATCACGATCCTCAACATTTCTCCAAACCCCGCAATCAACCGACCATAGTTAAAACCATTTTATGGGGGGAAATGACATAGTACGTCATATTTGAAGGGTTTGATGTCGTAGGATAGGCGATATTGTTGACTGAAACAGATGTCTCATCCTTGGATCAACCAACCAGGGGTGTATGGTTGATGGTATGGAATCATTGGAAACTTCAATATTAGTTTCTTCTAGATACCGTTGTCAATAATGAAATGTAGTGGATCTCCCTTCACCCATAGTTGTGAATAGAAGAAGCACTTAGAGGACCCCAACTCTTCCGTTTGATTCTTTGCAGTTGATGTGGTGGTATTAGGTTCTACGTCAATGATCCACTTTCCATTTTATTTCTTTGAATCAGAGTTTGAGCCAAATTCCAGCTCTGAGGATTTGATTGCATCCAACAATGATTGTTTTGAGTGACATTCATTAGTGTTGTTCCAAGGGATTTTGTTAAGCTCACGCCACGTTTCGGTGTCCTTCGATTTCTTATTACCCTTCTTTACTTGTGGCTTGGCCTGATTGTCATGATTTTGGCCATCTTTGCTCTATCCTTTGTTTTGTGACTTAGGGACTCCTTTACCAAGATTCTAGTGTAGTTTATTTGCAAACTCAAACTCCCACTTATTATTTTGCTTAAAAATTTTCTTGATCTTGACAGCATACCAATAAGCATATCCTAGTGAGTAGATGTCCAGGAAATCCATCTTTGTCTAGATGTACCTATGCAAGACACTATGATACTTTAGGACCATGTGTCATTCAGATTCTCTAATACCTATACTTGAGTGCAAGGTAAGGAATATATTGGTGAACTCTGGAACTGTTTGGTCTCTCTCCTAGCACAAAGTTGTCCATGCCATGTACTAGTAATCATATATTAGTCATCATAGTTTCCAATAGGGTAGAATTCCTCGACGACATCAACACAAGTTTCCCATGTGGGTTTTGTCCTATAAATTTCAGACAAATCTTCGGCATGCCTCTTGTAATAGTTGTCCCACCAATCTTTGATATGGAGGAGGGTCTGAAGGAGTGTGAAGGTGAAATTTTTGTTGGCGATTTTTTAACAAAGAACTAATCTGATAATAAATTTAACCATTTCTCCAAGCACCTGTATCTATCTAGCCTTTAAATAATGGAATCTAAAATTTAACTTATACATTGAAAGGAGTTGCACCTTTGAAATGGATACATGTTAAAGGTGTCTTTTCCACTGTCAGTAATAGTTTAAGGATCTGAGAGAAAATATCCATCTTCTCATTGCTCTGTGGTGTGGGGGTCTTCTCAAGCAACAACTTAATATGATCTCCTTCTCTATATTCTATCTTTTCTCCTCCCTCCATGTGAGATTGCTTGGGCCGACAAGAGTGTTTTTCCACAAGCTCAACTAGTTTGAGACCTAACTCTCAAGATATGGATCTTGTTGGGGGAATGCACTAAGAAACAACAAGCGAAAATTTATATAATACCATTGATCTGGATTATTTGGAGAATTAAATGATGGCAAAAATATAAAATGGAAACACACACACAAATAGTTTGTAGAAAGCACAATTGTACAATAATGAATGGAATGAAAAAACAATGAAAAATACAAAGAAATACAAACTAGTTTAGATGGTGGTAGCTTATCTTTGAAGAGACATGTGTCGGCTACGCTCATTCGAAAGAGATAATTAGAAAGAGACCACAAAGGGTATTTTTATCATAAGCATAAAGAGGGGGAAACCTAACATCTAGAAACTTGACCTTGTAAGGAGATGAATAACCAAAAGGGTTTTTGGGCCTCAAGGTGGTTAGTTGATACGTCAACTTCCCAGAGGCTCAATTTTTGCATACAACCTCTATTTAGGGCACTTGATAGCTCGATGGAAAGAACTAATTGAGAATGTCCAAAAAAACATCATTGAGGGCCTCAAAATGACCTTATCAGTTTTGGAACCCAAAGAAATATAGAAAATTTACAAGAAGATGGATAACAATTGTAACTCATTAGAATAAGTGGGTGGCCACTATATCCACTTGGATCACTTTCCAACATCCTAACTCCAAGAAACCCTTTAGTTTCTTGACCCTCTATGCTTATGACTCAAAGAATAATGATCCACAAAGACTAATAGTGATGCACATGATAGGTAGTGTTTCTTCCCACATTTCTTATAACTCTTCCAAAAAATTCTCAAAACCCCTTCATCATCCCAAGTACCACCCTCCCCTTCTCTATATCTCCTCTCTCTATTTATGAACCTCCATTATCGCCTTTCTTATCTTTAGGTTAAGAATTATATTTAAAGTAATCATAACATGTTTTTCAAGCCTTTCTTTGCATGAAATCAATTTAAATGCAATATGACAACATATCTAGGATCGATGCTGATCATATCTATCCAAATATTACATTAATAGCCTTTGTCACGAATATATTTCATAAATAATATAATATATTATGTATGTACTTTTATACATGTGCATAATATCTCAATAACATTATTTATACTTTACCATACATATATATATATATACGCGACAATTCAACAATCCATTCAATTCAATTAAACTTTGAACGTATTTGATATGTCAACAACATCTCTTAAAGAATTAGAGCGAAGAATATAGAAAATCTAAAAGCACTTTATAACACAATCTCAAAATTAAAGGTCATATACATTATTCTCCCTCCTCGTAGAAGCAAGTCTCTCACTGATTGAGAGCATGGCTATGATTAGGTACCTAATGTACAAGAGCAAGATAAACAATATGGGAAACAAAAGGTTCCTTAAGATTGCTTCTTAGTCTAGTCAAAACCACCTACAACTTAAGCAAGGTTGGCTTAAACACACCAAGTCATGGCTAAATCGTTGGGCTGTTGAGGAAGAGATCACTCCGTAGAATAGTGATAATATTAAAAGTGATGTGGTGTAGTAAAGAGTTAGAGGATACGAGAAAATTAAGATATTATATGGAGGTGATCAACCATAACATAGAAGATCAAAAGTACCTCTATGTTTTGACTTGCGTAGAAATAAAAACTCAATATTGCTAAAATAAGAGCAAACTCTCACAAGCTTCATAGTGAAAGAGGACATTGGACAATTCCCAAAACGTCATGGGATGAAAGAATTTGTCATGTTTGTGACATACAAAGAGGGTTGAAGATGAAAATCACTTTCTCATAAAATGTCCTACATACACCCACATTAAAGCGCAATTTAAAAATATTTGCTACAAAAAAAATCATCCTAACATTTTAACTCATCACAACTATGAAAATTTAGTAATGTCTTTGTTAAAACTTTTTGAGAATAAGAAAAAATTCTAAATAAAACCAAGTGACTATTTACCATATCTTTTTGAGGTCCAACTCACATCATTATCATCAAACTTATTATTTATAAAATACAATCAATTAAAACTCAAAATATCTTTACAAAAGACACTATGATTCAGCTAGAACATCTAACTTTATAATAGCATTTTTCAATTCACTATTAAAAAAAACATGGCAAAGCAAAGATTTAAGAATGCCTCTCTTAAATCTTTTTGAACATAGAAAAAAACCAAACAACTTTTTATTAGTCCCTGCCAAGACAGTGATTATAGCAATCGATCAGTTGTCAAAACTACATTGACCTTTTATTAATTTTATAGTTACTTTATAATGTTTTGTTAAAATTAATTATGAAATTTATTTTTTAAAATAATAAAATATGTTTTTAAGTTTTTTAAATTAGAAAATACTATTTTATAATTGGTTGCAAGCTTTTATTTGGCTAAATAACCGTGGTTGGAGGTAACAATTAGTTTTAAAAAATTATTGTATTTCAAAAAAAAATCTAAAATTGCCATATAGTTTAAAAATGGTACACATATTAATTATTTTACAAATATCAAAACATCATTGATTAGTTTTAAATTGCTCATTGATGACACCGTACTTACACTTTCAATGTCCTAGAAATTCCTAAAAATCTGATTTAAATGCTTCAATTCCATAAGCCCTGGGCTAATTCAAACACATACAAATGGGGTTTCTTATCTCGGTATAGAGCCCATGTTAAGCTTTCTGGGCATGATAGAACCAATTTCTCCCACCGGCTCAAACAGGTAAAGCCCTCCGATGTCGCGTGGGATAAGCGTTCACCAAATCGCCCCGTTTTTCCGGCCGATTTTTTATTAAAATCAGTCAAATGTTGGCTGTGAAATTGTTTATTTCATTATTTGGGAATTCAACTAATCTTATTAGCCCTTTCAATACTAAATCGGGCATTTTAAAACTACCCAGATAATTAAAATTACTATTTAATTCCTCGAAAGTATGATTCACACCAAAAATGATCTGCCGGATTCCGGCGAGTCGGGGGCGATTTGGTGAACGCTTATCCTGCTCCCTCCGATGTGGGTTCCAGACCATTGGCTTTTGTCGGTTGCAGTATAACTCTTATTAGGAAATGTCGTGGGCTACACGACATTTCCTAATAAATGATAGTATAAATGATTTCAAAGAATAAATATTAATAAAAAATAAGGAGTAAATGAGGAGATAATGCGTGTTACAAAAATGCCCTGGTACTGGAAAGATCTAACAAATATTTAACTTCTTATTAACCTCTTTTTGGTATAAGTGAAATTAATAAAAAAAAAAAATTTAATAAATTATGAGTCCTAATCAAAAGCCATGGGATAACCTTTTTAATTTTGATGCAAATGAAACTAATAAAAAATTTAAAACTATTTTTTATTTCTAATTTTTTATTTAAATGAAGTAACTGAATTTGATGATGATGATGATGATGATGGTGAACGTCCCCTGAGACCAAATTTGGTCTATCGGACCTAAAAAAGAGAATTAATTAGTTTGCTTTAAAGTTATATTTCTATGCTCAAAGAGCTTGGAAAGAAGC